>JADDON010000212.1:0-100501 GCA_017140175.1 Fusarium staphyleae
CCCCTGGGCCAACCCTCCCTCAACCAACTAACTAGGTAGCTAACCAACCCTCCTATCTAACCAACCCAGCTCCTGGTACTTTGGACGTCGGGCAAGGGCAGACACAACCAACAATTCTGATTCCTTGCTCTCCGATCGTTGTGAGGGTTATTTCGACTTTGACGTTGTGGGATCTCCAAGGCACCTGTGCTCAAAGTGTCATGGACAGCAAACATCCTCGCTCTATCACAGCCGTCTCCATTCCCTCGGAATCGTGCCACCAGCTATATAAGGACGGACGGCATTTGCTCTTTTTCCAATAACCACAGCTTCAGCTCAGCAGCCTCTCAACCGTCCACTTCGACCTTGGAACATACGTAAGAAGACGGCCTTTACATTATCTTTGAACTTCGACTCATTTACTCATCAGATTACAACACAAGCCAGACCTTTCTCAATCCTTGCTGCTGCCCTGAAATAGTATATCAAGGCAACCAGCCTATTCTTTCCATCGGATACACAAAGCCTTTCCCGTCGGGACGAGTGCAACCAAACTCACTCACACAAACCTTTCGGATAACGGCTGTGGACGACCTGTCATCTGTCAAGCACGACTTGAGCTTCTTGACTTTGCCAGTTCTTGCATTACTCTTAGCGCAGATATATATCTGAAGCTAGAGACAATCCTGCATCCGCAAATCAACAACACACTTGTCCCTACCAAAGGTTTGGGAAGCATAGCTCGAACTCTTATCATCGCCTCTGCCTGTTGCTTTTTAGTCCCAAAGACCATCAGAAACCATGTGTCTCTGGAAGACGACTCAATGCTGGAGCCTTTGCGGCTGCTCTGTTCAAATCTTTGATCCCGTGCCCGGCAGCAGCTGCCGATGCACGACCAATGTTACGGATCAGGGTACGCAGACGTGGGAGGGCTACTGCATGCGTGCTCAATGCCCGAATCCTCCGCGGAGCACCTAGTAGGTCGGTATTTGATCTCCCCCATCCACCAGCAAGCTTAAGCAGGAGGTGAGCTAACTTTGTATCGATATAGTGACCCGCGACATCCTCGGAGGAAGGGTGAAAAGCTCTGACCTGGTTGGCACAGAACAGGTACGGTGTCAAGCTTTTGCCTCGTCGCTCACGCTCGAGGCACTCTTGGCCGAATGTGTCGACTCAGGAGAGACGAAACACTCATCTTTGTGTCGAATTGTTTTGTAGGATTGTTTCGGTTACTCATTGGATTCCTAGATGTACCGTTGTATCCCCGGACGTGGTTTGGCAATAGACTAGGATCACTGGGACAACGACTCGCAAGAGAGGATAAGTCTGTCATTTCCGGGGGCCTGGCGAATATCGTCTGGCCATTTCATACGCTCTCCTTTGCCGTATCTCCTTTTCTTCTTCTTTATCTCCTATTCCCAATCATGTTTATTTCTACTTCCTATTTTGCCAGCTACTCATCCACCCGCGATGTCTCAGGCCTGGATTGAACCCTATCGAGCAATCACAGTGTGGAGGAGTGGGTGGTATCAGAACTGGGGTGTGCCGTTAAAGGGACTGGGGTCCCTTGTGCCTTGTACCTACACGACTGGAGGGTTTTTTTTCTGTCATCATTTTCTCTTTCTCTTATTACTAAAGAAGCTATTGCCATCTCTACTCTTTCTGTCATGTCCCTCGAGTCTGTTTGTCATGAGTTCTTCGTGCCTGAAAGTTGCAAGTCGGTTTTGGGCTTTTGCTGTGAGGTTGCTTTAGCCCTGGATGCGGCCCACTCCAAGCCCCGGCCGTATCTGCGACCCGCCCACGCCACGGCCACGGTTATGGCCCTTGCTGCAACAGCAGCAGCAACAGAGCCACAGCCAACGCATCATCAAAAGACTTTTACTCTTGGAACATGTTTCACCCTTTTTGAGGCATATTCTTGAGTGAATTTATAGCCTCGATATCGTCAGTTGAAAGACGAGAATGCCTCGTGGACCTCTCTGGTGCTTTGGGATCGATCTAGATCAAGGTTGGACCCCTATTAGTAATTTAGATAGACCGGTCCATACTCCTCCAAGGCAACCCGCACTTCCCGCGCTTGGCCTCGCATCGGTGACCATCTGCAGCCGACCAAAAGGCTCTCATCTCATATACGAGGCAGATTAACAAAGACAAGAAGGAAGGACAAGACTTGCTCACATGCAACGACTTACAGGCCATATTGCGCGCATCGACAGGATGCCCTGCTTATGTCCACTAAGTTACAGTCTAAGCGCCGGCACCTCGACTAGCCTCTGATTCTAGTGCGTAAAGCCCGCGAGCTTTTGAAGATGAGCCCGCGCTGAGCGCTGTTTTTGTTCTTGTCGATGAGACTTGCTGAAAGACGTCAGGATTTCCGACTGTTGGCCGCTTGACTCTGCTTTTGATGTGGAGTGTCGGGGGGGCAGATGACAAGAGTGGGCGCCACGCAGCGGTGCGCGCAGATGTCTCGAATCACGTGATGAACGCCTTAATCCTTGACCAGGATGAAGGATAAGGACTTGCAGGTCAGAGAAACGGTTTCTATCAAGTCTAGGAAAGTACACCGTACTCACCCAAAGATTGGCCAAAATTTGGAGAGAAGCTCAACATATATCTCACTCTAAGACTTTTTGACAACTTAGATTGCTATCATGACGAGGACTAGTGTGAATATCTGCACCCTGTACGCCCTATCACGAACAACTCACATCCGTCGCGGTCAACAGCATTGAAAACTCTCCGGGTGCACATATGCTCAACCAAGACCTCTCCCACCACAAAGGACTCACTCCCCCGCATCTCGCCTAAAAGTCCGTAACCCCTACCTACCCATCTGTAACTATACCCGCGCTCGTCAAAGTCCGTTGGCTATGCGGCCTATCAAAGAGGCCAGGGGGGCTGAGTGTGACTCTGTGGTACACGGGTAAATTCAGCCTTGTCGTGGGGTCTGGAAATGATCAACTTGCACGGGTCGCTGCCGAGGCGGCCCGTATGGAGGGATGGTGATGCTATCATGGAACCTCACGTCGTCACTCGTTAGATCTCGCCCAACAGCGGCTTTTTGGCGGCATTCCTTTCATTCTTCTTTCCCGATGCTGTGCCGAGACAGCGAGCATCTTGTGTTTCCCCTTTTCTCCGTCGTCTGCGTCACATCACTTCTGTTTCACTGGCTCCAACAGTGATACCATGGTGTATCTGCTCTGTTCTAACTGCCTTATCCTCCATCATGACCCGCTCGTTTAATGTATACAAAGATGCCACTCCAGTCTCTACACATCAGTCTACACTCCTTAAACAGCATGTGACCAACGTTGACTGGCCAGAGCACGCCAAAGACATTTCACAGCATATATCATCTGAGAACAGGGGTATCAGGACTCATTTCTGCAAATAGCCAATCCATTCCAAAACTCTGCAGAGACGTTCCATCCCCGTCCATCCTTACTCGCAGTCTTGATTCCAATCTGCATCGTCATCCCTACATTTCGTGCTCTTCCCCCCTCCCTTGGCCGACCCCATCGTTATTGTACATGTCAGCTATTACAATGCCCTGTATCTTATTCTTTTCCCTTTTGTCGACTGCCCCTTGTAGGTCCTTTCAAAATAAACTCAACGCTGCCCCCAATGATGAACCTTTTTTTTTTTTTTTTTTTTGCTTTTATGATCTTTTACCAACTTCTTTTGCGGGTCTATCATGCTCAAATCCCCCTGATCAAGAAACCGTGGGAAAACTGAAATGACAACCTGTGCCAAGTATGCATTATTCAAATCAAAAATTAATCGCTAGAAGGCGAGTTAGGAGAGCTAGTGAATATGTTAGCTCACTGTCTCCACTCATTCAGTGGTTACACTTACTACTGGTTCCCAGACGTCCCCGGGCCAGGTGTTCGAGGAGAGAAGGCAGGCGAGGTGGGAGAGTAGCTTGGACTAGTTGGTGAATGCTGCGCACCAGGGCTCCTCTGGAAGCTCGGGCTCGTCGGCGAGTATGCCTCAGGAGACGTCGGAGACCATGAAGGAGATGCAGGAGAGTATGATGGCGAAGTAGCACCGCCTGCATGTAGGTTGGGCGACGCTGGGCTATAGTTGGGGCTTGCCGGAGAGTAACTCGGTGACGTGGGAGAGTTGAACTGCGCTGGCGAGGTCGGCGAATAGTGTCGAGGAGACGATGGCGACGTAGGCGAGTAACTCGGCGACGTGGGGCTGTAATTGGGGCTTGCCGGGCTCGTCGGCCGCAGCATGGGTGAGGTCGGTGAGAACGAAGGGGACGATGGACTGAAAGATGGCGATGTTGCATATCGGCCAATACCCCCACCGTCGATGAGAGGCGACGTAGGAGAGTAGGCATTAGGTGACGATGGTGAGTAGCCGCCGCCCAATCCAGAGCTGAATGGCGACGTTGGCGACGTGCTGAACGGACTGGTAGCAGTTCCACGCATTGTATACGGGCTCATAGGTCCCGCACCAGGACCGCCTCCATACTCGGTGGATCCACTAGGGGTATCGGATCCAGCGCCTTGGATGGGGGAGAAGTTACCAGCAGCGGGCGAACTAAGGCTGAGGTATCCCGAGTCTGCCATGGGAGAGCCAGTGTCGTAAGGAGTGGCTGCTCCCTCGGCCTCGCCTCCCTTGACGGGCATGCCGGGCATCAACCCCATGCGAGAATTGTCAGAGATGACGGTCTCCAACATCTTGGGATCCAAGAGAACGTCAAAGTTGCCCGTACCCATAGGTGCCATCTGGCCCAGCATGACGTTCTCGGATATTCCACGGCAGTCGTCCAGTTCACCTGTCGCAGCAGCTTCCAGAAGAATCTCGACAGTCTCTTCGAAAGAACAACGCATCAAAGCACCAGTATCAGCGCGGTTGATACCGTGTCGCGTAACAGCCGATATGGAGCCTCTGTACGTCATCACGTCAACAAGTAGTGCAATATGTCGATGGTTAACATAAGAACCATCAAAGGCCAGCACATTTGTCAACTCCTTCACCAGCGCTGAGCGAGCAGCTTCAATTCCAAATACCTCAACGACTTGCCACAGGTCGTTAGTATAGGTTCGAGATGCATCGACACCATTAACCGCCAACACATCACGCAGAGCAGAACCGCTTGTATCCAGGTACCATTGTGTGCACCTGGGGTCGTCCTTGATGGCAAGCTGCGCTCCATCAGGGCTCTCGACAAGCCTGGTACCCTTGGTCAAAAAGGCACGCTCAACACCAGGCACACCACGGAGAGTGAGGGTGTCGAGAAGATGGGCTTCCAGACGCTTCAGCATGACATCGTCTTCCATGCGGCCATCGCCGTCATCGTCCTTATCACCGGTACGTATAGTGCGAATCCGAATCACCTGCTCATCGGCGTTGTTGTCACTGAAGATGACAGCCAGATCAGTGGGGTATTCTTCTTTGATACGCTGGGCAACGTCATCAATTCTGATTTCTTTGTCGAGCAGCTGTTGTCGATCAAGGGTGATACGGAGAAGCCATCTTGATTGTTGAGAGATAGTGTCCTGCGTATCATCAGGGATCAAAAAATAGGATTCAACCATATCCATATCCTCGGGAATGTTAGTCGCCTGAATGTCTGGGTCGTAGTAAATCTCGGTGACCGAAGTGACCGAGCGAAGATTGGTGTATTCCACCATACTTCGCAGCTTCTTGGCCTGCTCCTGCTTCGCTAGTGGGGAGTTCAGATAGACGGCCATACCCGGCGTCTTGATGTTCTTTGCAAGGTTGAGAATTTCCTTGAGACGCGGCACACCCAGGGTGACGTTCTTGGACGACACACCAGCAAAATGAAAGGTGTTCAGCGTCATCTGAGTGGCGGGCTCTCCGATGGACTGAGCAGCCAAAACACCGACCATCTCACCAGGGCTAATAAAGGCACGGTCCCACCTGTTCTGCAGCTCGCCCAGGACGTGGTCAAACGCTAGCTTGTTCAAACGATGCTCCTTGACCACCTCCTTGAATGCCAACCGGGAGCGCAGTAGGGCCTTGAAGAGAATGCTGGCATTCGCGTCGGCTTCTATCGAGATAGGATCAGTGCCACGAACAATCTTCATGTTGTTAAGCATGTTCTGGACGGCAGGGATAACATCCGACGGCCGGAGATTACTTCGATCGTTGGCCTTGACGTTGAAGACGCGCTTGGCAGAGTCCACAATTCGACCAATGTTTAGAGGCAATTGCATCATTTCCTCGTTCATCTTGGACTGATTGATTTTTCGGATGGCCCGACGGTCCGCAACCAATGCTTCCCATTCGTCGTCAAGAAGGGCCATAGATGGTTTGTCACCGGTCAACTCGTTTCCATACTCGTAATCCTGCCTGAACCATGAAGGGGGATTGGCAAGATCCAGTCGATACTTGTTTTCGAAAGCAGCGTCCGACATGTTGAGGATTCCCAGTTTTTGTTTCTCAATGCACATAGCATCCAGACCATCCTCGCCATAAAGGAACTGCACAATATCTCCCAGAGAGTTCCGGACGGTTCCATCATACCGTGCAGAAAGATCTTCCAAGGCCTTGACCAATCGTCGCTGGATGTACCCTGTTTCGGCAGTCTTCACTGCAGTATCAATGAGACCTTCTCGACCAGCCATGGCGTGGAAGAAGAACTCAGAAGGAGTCAGACCACGGAGGTATGAGTTCTCAACGAAGCCACGAGCTTCGGGAGAGTAGTCGTCCTTGGTGAAATGAGGCAGCGTGCGGTACTTGAAACCAAAAGGAATGCGCTTTCCTTCGACAATCTGCTGTCCGACAAGCGCCGTCATCTGGGAAATATTGATTGAAGAACCTTTTGAGCCTGAAGAAGCCATGGTCACAGCGTTGTTCGAGTCCTTAAGACTCTTTTGCGTCGTAGTACCAGCCTTGTCACGGGCTTGGTTTAGAGCCATGGACACCTTGTTCTCGAAAGTCGCTCGGACATTCATACCAGGAAGAGCCTCAAGCTCGTTTGCGGTGGCCTGTGCAGTCAAGCGAGCGACCTCAGCCTTCTCTTCGTCAATATGCACCTGGACCTTTTCAATGGTCGCCTTATCGGGGATAGTGTCTCCGATACCGATACTGTGACCAGTGTTCAGTAGCCAATACGTGACCACTTGTTGGACACCGTTTAAGAAAGCCATCGCGCCCTCGGGACCCAGCTCATTGTAGCTGACGTGAATGATACCACCAGCAGCAGCACCAACGTTCTTCTTGGTGAGGAGACCGTACATGAGTTGACCAGCTTGAATCAGAAGGCCCTCATCCTTAAGAGGGGCGTCTTCTTTCTTATCGCTCGCGTTGTGCAGGGTCACTTCCTTAGGAATAACCATACTGATGATTTGTTTGCCAGTCCAGCGGGGACGCGGCTTCAAGATGGCCGGCTGAGGGATGACGCCATCCCAGTTAGGCACCCAGAGCATGCTGTTCATGACCTGCTCCTTGGTAAGGAAGGTGTCTCGACGGCAGAGCTTATAAACACCAGCCAGAGAATCTTGAACGATGCCCATCAGGGGTCCGTTCTTTTGAGGCGATACAATGTTCAGAGGAACCAGACAGAGCTCCCTCACCTCAGCACGTGTCTCTTCACTCTGGGGAACGTGGAGGTTCATCTCGTCACCATCGAAATCGGCGTTGTAAGGAGACGTGACGGAAAGATTCAGCCGGAAAGTGGAATAAGGCATGACGCGAACGCGATGGCCCATCATGGACTCCTTGTGCAGCGAAGGCTGACGGTTGAATATGATATAGTCACCATCCATCAAATGACGTTCGACTTTCCATCCGTACTCTAGGTTGAGCGCACTCGCACGCGAATGATGGCGAAGATCAATTCGCTGACCGTCCGTCCGGATAACATATTTGGCACCGGGGTGCTCGTTGGGTCCATTCTCAACAAGTTGATGCAGCTTGCCAATGTTGTAAGGTGTCACAGTCTCGGGATATGTCAGAGTTCTGGCGATGCTGCGAGGAACACCAACTTCGTGTAGCGAAAGATTCGCATCACCGGTGATGACAGTACGTGCCGAGAAATCGACACGCTTACCCATCAAATTACCTCGGAGACGACCCTCCTTTCCCTTTAGACGTGCCCGAATGGCCTTGACGGGACGTCCACTCTTCTGCAGAGCTCGGGGCTGGCCTGCGATGTCATTGTCCATGTAGGTGGCTACATGGTATTGAAGCAACTCCTCAAAGTCTCTGGCGATATGCGCTGGTGAGCCTTCTCGGATCGCCTGCTTGACATTTCCGTTCGCGCGGATGATATCACCCAACTTGTAGGTCAAATCATCTTCGTTGCGCATGCCGGTACCAGTTCCATCCATTGAGATACTGGGTCGGACTGGGGGCGGGGGCACTGGGAGAACGGTAAGAACCATCCATTCGGGGCGGGCGTAATCCGAGTTGAGACCCATGTTTCGTAGATCATCTTCGGATATCCTGCGCAGGATACCGTGAGCCATCTCGGGGGTGATGGGTGTCGTTTCTCGCCTCTTGGGTCCTTCCTCCGAAACAACATCGAAAGCAGCCTTGAGCTGCAGAGCGGCTTGTCGAACATTGGGTTGAACGTTGCCACAGCCACCGTGACCTTCCACGGGCCCTGTCTTCAAGCCAGGGGCAAACTCCTCATCCTTTTGCTTTGGTTCTTCGTTTTCACATCTTCGCTTCTTTTTACAAACTTCCCAAACGCGGTTGAAGCGAACCTTGGGATCTCGAGTACCAATAGCTGCTGCAAACTCGGGATCTCTCTGAGAGTATGAGGTTAGCCATCTAATAGGTCAGAGAGCGTCATGCAGTAAGACCAACAGTATCAGCTAGCACCTTGCTGCAATTATGGCAGACAATCTCCAAGATCTTCTTCACCTTCTTGATGAAGCCAGGGTGGTAAACGGGTTTGGCGAGCTCGATGTGGCCAAAATGTCCGGGACACTCGCCCATTGCTTGTGTGCAGGTCTTGCATCGGAATTGTCGATCAATCGATCCGAGAAGCGGGTCATTAAGACCACCGTCACGAGGCTTAGTCTTGTTCTCCTCCATCGTCTCCGGGTAAAGAATGTGGCAGACACTCATGTTCTTGATCTCTTCGGGGGACATCAATCCGAACTGAATCTCTTCCACCGTCTTGAGCGGAGCGCTCGAGTGGGTGAAGATAAGGTTCGCCATTGTGGCGATTTGTAAGGGGTTTGAGGTGAACGATAAAGGAGCAAGGAGTGGATGCGGAGGGAACGCGATGAAGGACGTAAAGTGACGCGAAAAGTCGAAGAAAACGGGAGAAAATTGCGATTAAGGGATGTATATATCGTGCAAAGGCGCAAAATCGATGGTTGAAGGCCGTCAAGAGTGATTGCTCGATGACGCTGAGCAGCAGCACCTGTCCTGGCCAACGGCCCAGGAGAACCTCAGGCTGGTCTCCCCCGTCGCCGCCACCTCGAAAGTCGCGAGAAATCGAAAAATCGCGGTCGGCGAAGTCGTCGATCGGTCGGTATCGTTCGGGGAGGTCTTTCAATGTGATGCGCGCGATGCCCGACGCGCGTTGTGATGACTTTGAGTGGTAGGCAAAGTTTTGTCGTGGTTGAGGCGAGAAGGTCGGGGGAAGCCTGAAAGATTCTGGACTTGAAGCGGCTGGCGGACGCACGATGGGGCTAAGCCCTTTTAGGTTAAACACCCTCCCTGGAGCTTTGTGACTGTTGCCTGAGGCTTGCTCCAGGCTGTGTACAGTGACTTGGGAAGCCACCTTCAGCGCTAAGTAATTATAATAGGTTCTTTCTTCTTAAGAGAACTACAGAAGTTATATTGACATTATGGTATACTTCCCTAATTACAAAAGGCGCTTGAGGAAGTCACCGCATAGTATAGGCCAGGAGGTTGTCCCTATCTTTTTTGCTCCTGCCTAGCTCGCTTTTGGTATCTTGAAAAGATTGCAGAGTACATCACGGCTCAAGTACCTGTACTTCCATATTTTATGTTGTCTCTCCGTTACGCTATCTTAGTAGGTACTACGGAGTACGTAGTGACTAGTTGGTACTCTGACGTTACGCCGGTGACTCAGCTCCGGCAGAATGGACGTCTCCCAATCAATTCGTCTCAGTCATCACATCTCGCGACTGGAAACAGCAGAGAATCACTTGCACGATTGCGCTCCATCATGTCGTGTCGCGACGTCGTCTTTTCTCTGGAGGGGGGAGTAAAGACACGTCAATGTCTCCCGCCTTTGACGCTAACTATTGCGCTGCAGTAGCTTTAGCTTTAGCTTTGAACATACACAACAAGGCCACATTGCTCTTTGTCGCGTTCATCCGCATTTCCTTTGTTGAATTTTAGATGTCAATTCAACGCTTTCTGCTTCGGGATCCCTTGCTAGCTGTCTTCTTCACAGGTATCTTCTCATCCAGGTCGCTCTGGCCCTCCCCGGGACTCCTACGTCTCATCGTGCCAGTCGACACCGCGATAAACTCGTCTTCGCTATCACTCTCTCCCAAGTTGAACAAGATTGGCATCCGAAAGCTCTCGCCTTCATCCAGAGTCTTGGATGGATCCAGAGTTAAGACGTCGACCTCCTCATCCTCTGCATCCAGTCGCCGCCGGTGAATCTCTTCTTGCGCATAAATATCAAATTCGTCCTCCCGCTCAATGTACTCAACATTTTCCTCAACCTCTGCAAAGTCCGGCGCCAGCGCCGACCACTTCTGTGGGCTAATGACGGACCATATGTACATGCGGCCAGTCTCCAAGCCGCATGCAGCCAGGAGCGCACGAGCCGGATGCCATTCAATTACACCTTGTTCCTCTTTCGGATCCTTGAGCATACATACAAGACTGCCGTGGTTGCGCTCCCAGACGTACAGCTCGTGGTTGTTATACGTTGAGGCTGCCACGTATTCTCCAGTTGCGCTGAATGTGACATGATTCCATGACAGTTTGTTGACGACATCCTGAAACTTATGTTCCAGTGGTAGTTGTAAGGTGTCAAGGTCAAGGTCCTCTACCGATAGATTTGGTACTCGAAATGTCCGAATGATTCGATCTTGTGAGTTGACCAGCAGCTCGCGACCCGATCCCGTCAGGCGCATCGTAGTAATGGCTCCTGAGCATATTTTCTCGGAGTATATGATTTCGTAAGATTTGGCATCGATGATGTTGAGTTTTCCCTTATTCGTCCCTGCAAGGATGTGATCTCCTGTTGTGCTCCAAATGGCCGAGGTCGTCATTTGCTTCGCATCCTCCTTGGCTTGTTTCTCTCTTAGTGCTGTATCACCATCCGTATTCGATCGCTTCGGGGCGGATGGGAGGATGTGTTTAACGTCGACGGGCTCGGAGATGTCGACGAGGACTGGCTGCTCCTCAAAGAGCGCTGCGACAAATTGAAGGCTGGCACCAGTCAGAAAGATACCTTTGAAGAAAGTCAAGGTGTACTCACTGATTCCATGGATGAAGCTCGGCCATGTACGCAGGGGCGCGGAAGCGCACTTCGCGCAGTCGCTTACCGTCCTGAAGATCCCAGAGGATAGCCTTCCATCCCTGACAGGTCGTGAGAAGGTATTGACCACATCTTGACCAGCTCAGAAAGGTGATACTCTTGTTGTGGCCCCTCAACTTCCTCGCGACTCCCATGGTCTCGAGATCCCACACTGCCACCGTGCCATCGACCCTACCGGACGCAAGATAATCGCCCTTACGATTGAAGCGCAGTGTGGTCGCATGTCCTGAGCGGATCGTATTCGTAATGTTCTCTGGATAATCCTGCAGAAGATAGTCGTCCGATAGCAGGAGATTCATGATGACCCAACACTCTGCGTAGCCGTCAGAAGATAAAATTCGGATTGAGCTTGTCGTCTTCCATAGAGGGTGTTGTTTGCGGACTCCAAAATTCGGCTTCAGCCGTGTTGCAAGACGTGGGCGTTGATCTGCAAGGCTACACTTCTCCAGGACCCACTCCACATACATTACCCCTGGTGTGCAGACAGCATTTCCCTCTTTGTCCCTGGTCTCCACTTCATCCAAGCTATACCAACATTTCTCTCAGAGCCCCTCTGATTTACAAAGAATAGACACCACCCAAGTGTGAGTCTTGGATCCGATATATGCTGGTTCTGCCGCATTGTGGCTCGCAAATATGGCAAACTCCAAGTATGTCTCTGGTGTCTCATGAAATCATAGTCTCATCCATATATCTAATGTTCTCCAAGATTCGAGTACGTCCGCAATTTCGAGACAACAGACTTTCTGCTGCCCAACACATGGATTGTGGTACGAGTAGACGGACGAGGGTTCACAAAGTATTCAAGAATCGACTCTCCAAGCGATCTGGGCTGGACTAACGTCGAGAAGAATGTGTTCGAAGTATGGTTTTGAAAAGCCAAATGATCGTAGAGCCCTGGATCTTATGAACACAGCAGCCAAGGCGGTCGTGACTGAGCTACCCGAAATCACCATTGCTTATGGTGTCAGCGATGAATACAGGTTCATACTCTTGCAGCTCTATTATTCAACCTATGCTAACACTATTATAGCTTCGTATTCCACAAGGCATGTACTCTGTTTGAGAGAAGAGCTAGGTTAACTCCTACCTGGTCTGCTTAACCTATACGGACGACTAAAACAATCTCAGCAAGCTTGTTAGCACCGTTGTCTCTACTTTCACGGCGAACTATGTGTTCTCATGGTCCGCGCATTTTCCAGACACTCCTCTCTCCCATCCGCTTCCCTCATTCGACGGTCGAGCGGTGTGTTACCCCAGTGTCGAAAACCTGCGCGACTATATGAGCTGGCGACAAGTGGACTGTGAGTGACTTCGACTAAATTAGTGATAGGTATACTGATATAGAAGGCCATATTAACAACCTCTATAACACGACATTCTGGTCTCTGATTCAACTTGGAGGCCTTGATAATAAGGAGGCCGAGAAAACGCTTGCTGTAGGTGATATACCGTCGGATCGAGGACAGGCTAACGATTTCGGCAGGGCACATTGGCTGCAGACAAGAATGAGATTCTTTTTTCAAGATTTTCCATCAACTATAATAACGAACCGGAAATCTTGAAAAAGGGCAGCGTCATTTTTCGTGATGTGAGTACATACAGTTTCACCTCGTGAGCCAAGTATGGTAGGCTGACCTTCCGCAGTACGAACTGGTTGAGCCCAAATCGTTCAACATCACGCAGACCATTGACGCTCAAGCGGAGCCGATTCAGCAGTCGAAAACACAGAGGGAAAAGGACAAGAAGAGTCGGGCAAAGGCACGTGTCGTCGTAGAGCACTTGGATATCATCAAGGATGACTTCTGGGATCGGAGACCCTGGCTTTTATCCAACAAGCCAGGCAAGATTCCAAAAGAGACGTAAATACACATATGTCGGGGTATCATTCAAAACTCTAGACCAGGACTCCGTGAAGATGCTGTCGCTGTATAACTCATATTCCTCAAACTCTCGGTTTTCAAGAGCCTGGTTTTGCCGCCTCATTCTGTTTTTGTCTTCTCTTCTCTTCTTTCCTTGCGCGCCGTCGGCGCTTCTCGTTGTCCGCGTCGCTTGACTCTGTAGAAGACTGTGCAGACTTTTTCGACTTCGCTTTGCGCTCCCGACGCGCAGCCTTCTCCCGGGCACGCTCCTCTTTTCGTTTCCGTCTCACTTCCTTTCGTGCTTTCCTCTCTTCTTTGGTTTCTTTTCGGGATTTCTCGCCGTCGGGCTTCTCGGCTCGTTGGTCACTCGTGTTGTCCTCGGATGACTCAGTGCTGGAGTCCTTGGTTTCCAATTCGTGTATCGTGCCTTCGAGAAATCCTCCACGTACGAAAGTCGAGTATACAGAGTACTTTCCGAGGTTCTTGTCGATAACGTTCAGTTTGCCTGTCGTAATCGTCTGCACCACTTTTCCTTTCTTGGAAGTGTCGATCCCCTTGAGTTGCTCGTCAAATGCGTTCATCCACCATTGGTCGCTTGTGAAGTGTTGTTTCTGGCCGAGTCCTTGGGTATTATCCTTTCGATTTAAAAGTAGAGGTTTCGCGAGTCCGATTTTGTCGTCTGTCTTGTGGAGCGAGTGGCCAGTTCCCCGCCATCCCTGGGCGGAAAGAAGCGCGTGCGCATTCATCGTGACGGTTTCGCAGTTTGCGGTCAGTTTTGAGAGGTTCTCAACCTCGAGGTTAAACGTTAGGACAAGAGCTGGAAGATTGGGGGAACTCCAACGTAAAGTTCTGAGAGCCTCGTCCAAGGGTTTTTTTTTAGTGGGGCTGCTTCTTATCGCGCTTATCATCGCTGGCGCCGATTCCCAAGTTCGCAACAAGCTTACCCTAGAGTTCCCAAATCCGAATGAATTAGCGCGATCCCTCCATGACGTTGCTATTGAAATTAAGATTTCTATAGGCTGTGGAATGTGTGGCTTTGTATATTGACTACCGTTCCTTTCTCTTCTTACGTAGGTAGTGCTATGATTCGGTCATAAACTCTCGCTTAACCCCTGAGAAATGCATCTGATATCATGTCAAGCTCGTTAAGATCTGGACGATGACGTAGGATCGACGAAATCCACATAACATCGGCAGTCGAGTAGACAATCAACTCATCGACTACGACGTTCCAACATTTGCTGACGTTCGGTATAAGACCGACAACCTTACTCTGTACAGCTTCCAACAATTTTGTCTTGCTGACGCGCTCCTATTCGCGCAACACGTGACGAAGACTTAGACCTATCTGCCTTGAGGTCACTTCGCATTTCTCAACAAGCATCCTCTTCAACTACTTTCCAGAATAACGACCAACAGCATTAGACAGCGAAGGCTCTGGTACCCCGGACAACCGCAAACCAACAGTGAGGGAATGTCATCTACCGATATCATAACACTTTATTTGTTGTGAGGACAGTTGTTCCTCAATCTCGAATCTAAACCATCATAACGCTATCAGCACAATTGTCTTTTGAACTGCCTGAAGCGTCCTAAGTGAAGCTGACGATATCACCATGGCGCCAACATGCTCGGATCCACGACAAATAGTCATCAGTCTCAACCCTGCTCGACGACTTGCCCTGTTGAAGCTCATCGACGAAATCACCTCGTTCATGAGCTCTCAGCTCGAGGCTTCTGATGACGAGATAGGTCCCGTTCTATCTACTCCACGCGATGAAGGTGGAGTCTCCACACCAAGGGATGATGATACCGACAAGCGCTTGCAGCAGCAGCAGCAGCAGCAGCAGGAACAGCTGCAATCGAACAACGCACCGGCACAGGCGCTACGCATCCAGAAAGCTGCCCTTAAGCACTTGGCAGCATGGAAGAAAGAGTTCATGCCTAAGCTCGAGGAAATTGTTCATGTCAAAGACGACCACAAAATCCAGGAAGAGAGACGCAAACACCAAGAGGCATTAGAGAAGAAGAAGCTCGACACACCCGAGGAGGGTGAGAATCTCATCAGTTTCGGGGAAGTTAAGATCGACAAGTCAGAAGACATTGCCACGCTGCAAGGCCTGTATCATCCTATCCCGACGAGGCTGACGACTATCCCCGCTGAAGACAGACGAGAGGCCCTTTCATGCGTCCTGCTTCTCCTCCTGTCTACAGGAAAATACTCGGCTCATACAAGGGCGTTGGCGCTCTATCTCGCATCCGCACTTGAGATCCCACAATCATTCGTGATCAAGGAGGAGATTGAAATCGCCAAGACCCTCCTCGAGTCCTCCAAGAATGAAGACAAAAAGGAAGAAGTTATGTCAGCTGAGGCTGAAGCCGCCAAACGCCGACAGGACAACAAGTTCAACAGATTCTGGAAGGTTGGCCTTGCCTCAGTCGCTGGTGCAGCAGTTATCGGTGTAACTGGTGGTCTGGCCGCCCCATTGGTTGCCGGAGCCGTTGGAGGTATCCTCGGTGGCGTGGGCCTGGGAGGTGTTGCCAGCTTCCTTGGTATATTTTGGATGAACGGTGCCCTTGTGGGCGCTCTTTTTGGAGCCTACGGAGCCAAGATGACGGTAAGTCGTCTCTTAGGGAACTGCACTCGACATATGCTAATGTTGTGTTGTAGGGTGAGATAATGGACAAGTACGCCAAAGAAGTTGAAGATTTCCGGTTCATTCCACTGAGAGAAGAATGGGGTCAAGGGTTCACTCCTGAAGATAAAAAAGAACAGCAAGAACGTCGTCTCCGTGTTACCATCGGCGTAAATGGCTGGCTTCATTCCGAGGACGACGTCACAAAGCCATGGCGTAGCTTGAGCGACGATAGTGAGGTCTTTGCCTTACGCTACGAGATGAAATCACTCATCGATCTTGGGCATGCGCTGCGAAACTTGGTCCAGTCGTTTGCCTGGAAGAAGCTTAAGATAGAGATCTTAAAGCGCACCGTCTTTGCTACACTTCTAGCGGCCCTTTGGCCTATTCAACTGCTTGCTGCCGCCTCTAACGTTGACAACCCCTTCAACCACGCGCACAACCGGTCTCGCAAGGCAGGCCAGCTTCTCGCTGATGCCCTTATCAACAAGGTCCAGGGCGAGCGACCCGTTACACTCGTGGGTTACTCACTCGGTGCCACAGCCATCCACGCCTGCTTGCAGTCTCTTGCCGAGAGACACGCCTTTGGACTGGTTGACACCGTCGTTATTATCGGCGCTCCTGCACCTTCGGTACCGACCCACTGGCGTACGCTTCGTACTGTTGTGTCTGGCAAGATCTTCAACGTCTACTCGGAGAACGATCTGATTCTCGGGTTTGTGTATCGTGCACATAGCCTCGCAAGGGGCGTGGCGGGCTTACAAGCTATCGCAAATGTAGAGGGCATCGAGAACCTCGACCTTAGCGAGTCCGTCAGTGGGCACCTGCGTTATCCGACTCTCACGGGTGAGATTCTCCGCAAGTGTGGTTTCGTGGGTATCAAGGCTGCAACCGAGATCGAGAAGGACGACCTCATTAAGATGAAAGAGCATCCAGAGGAATACCAAGAGGGTTTAATTGACCTTGAAGGCGAACAGCCAAACGAGGGGCACAAGAGCCCCCAGTCACCTAGCCAAGAAGAGATCGCCAAGGACCTTCATGGTCTCAACATATCCCCGCCCGGCCTTACATCTCCATCGCAACCTCCACCACAAGAGAAGCAGCCTACCTCTGAAAGCCCGCCACATTCTCAACGTTCGACAACTAAAGATGATGGAAAACCTGCACCAGAGCTCCCGTGTCGACCAATCGCCAAAGAGAAGGAGCCGGGACGTCAGGAGAAGGCATCTTCGCCTCAGCTCCCCCGCCGTCCTACAGCTGCTCAAGAGGAGACAGTACCCCTTCCTCGTCGTCCAACCGAGAACAAGGACGAAAGAAACCCCCCCCTCCCTGCAAGGCGCCCAACTGAAGCATCGGGACAAGGTCAGCCGGCAACAGAGCAGCAGCGGCCTTGGACGCCAGAATCGAACCTGGCAGATGACGAAGAATATGGAAAAATCTCTTTGGTAAACTATGATAGTGATGGTAGCATGAAAAATGGCTATTAACCAGCACGAGCCACAAGAAACAGCGTCAATAAAGGAATAGCACATGGAGGAGTCGCGAACAAAGCCCGGGAAGAAGCCGGAGTCATACTGTCTTTTAACGTAGTCACAATACACAGGCTTCCGTTGATAGCATATTCGGAGACCATGCTATCAAGTTTATGAGCAACCAATCAATGGCCACTATGTAAATGTAAATTAATATTCAACGGTAGCCAAGGCCACAATTAACTAGACTAGTTCTTCCTAAGTCTCACCCTATTCGACGACAATAGGATAAGGTGAAGACGTAATACCCAGTGAATAGAGAAAAGGGTCTACAAAAAGGACAAAAACATACAACACTGGGGATTCGCTGGTCGTCACCGACCCAACTACTAATCCAGCGCTTCGCAGCTTGACTCTGGGGGAGCGGACGGGACCCCGTATTCTCTACGAGCTATGATCGTATGTGCTAGGTCCATTAGACCAAGATGACTATAACCTACCCGAACCTGCTGTCTCTTCATGTAGCTCATCCTGTAGCACTTGAGTATAACATCGAGATATCATGGACTCACTTGTCTTGCATTGGACGAAATCTGAAACATTGCCGGTTGTCGAACGAACCACAGAATCATAAAAGAGTAGGATATAAGACGGGCCTGAGTTATTGACGAAAAGGTCTGGGTTAATACAGAGAAAACCAGCACTTAAAGTTGCTCAGAAATCGCTCAAGATGAACATATGTGTATAAATACAGGACCTCGGACTGCAACGATCCCGATCAGCTTGCTTGTCCACCTCGTTTTCCTCGCTATGTAAATTTCAGTATTTGCACGACTTTTTCTTACTTCCATCTCTAGTGGTATCATATGTCAAATGAGAAAAACACAAACGAGACCCAAGAAAAAATAAGAACGAATTAGCGACGGCTGGTATTAGGCGTGTGCAGGGCGTGCGAAATGTCTCGTAGATGTGTCACGCGGTAGAGAGTTCAGATAGCGGTGATGGCCTCGCAATTGCTGAGATAGAAATATGCGCCTATGAAGCCTCAATTGAGGTTCAAATAGGCAGAGTTCTGTAAGGTCGTTTACCGACGCCCGGGAGGTGCTTGTGGTCCGGCTGTGCCCTCCATGTTGCCAGTCAACTCGGCAACGCGAGCCTTAATTCGTGCGACGCGAGATTCAATAGCTAAACTCCAAGTTAGACTCATGTACGATTGAGAAAACGATAGGGGATCAACTTACTCTCCTCTCCACTTGTGTCATCATCCCCGTCCAGCGTCTTGTTGGAGGTTGCACGAGGTTGTTCCTCGACTGGGCGAGTAGCGGCTCTCTCAGCAGCATTCTTGCGAATCTGGGCCCACCGATCCTGGACCCCAGGACCGGCGCTGTGGCTCAGGTGCTCATCAGGCTTTGCAGACGCCCCCGTGAGTTCGGGAGAGTGGCGGGACTGTCGCGCGATGGGAGGGGGTGTTGAGTCGTCTTCATCAGACTCAGGAGCAAAGGCAGGCTGCTCTTCAAGAGGGCCCTGGTTAAACTGAGGGGTTTCCTTTTGAACAGGTGTGAGAGTCTCGCTGCTGACGGGGAGCTGAGCCTCCTGAACAGTGGGCTCAGGAATATCGTGGCTTTTTTGGGGTGTATCGACACGCTTCACGGGTTCCTCCATAGGCGTAACAAATTCAGCTGGCGTGGGAGTTTGCATTTCAAAATCATCAGCTTGCGTATGAGACATAGGCTCCTGAACAGGACCAGGGGCATGAACCGCGGGCTCAGGAGTGTCAACAGGGGTTGGTATTTGCTGAACAGGTGGTTCTGGAGTGGATTGGTCTCGTCGAAGCATAGCATTCACGTCGGTAGCAGCGTTGTCTGGCAGCTTAGAGCCTCGGTTCTTGCGGAACAGCTTACGGAAACCGCGATTCTCCTTGCTGTCCTTGCTCTCCTTCTGCAGCTTCTTCTTCTTGTTTTCAGGGCTGGATGGCGTTGGCGAGACCATGTTCTCACGAGAATACTCTTGAAGCACATCGTCCTTGGGAGGGGGTACAGGACTAGCCACTTGCTCTGGCTCCGGCACAGGTTCGGGAATGGGCTCCTGAGTAGGCTCCTGAATATCGGGCACTGGCACTGAAGCCGGGACTGAAGCATACTCAGATTCAGGTTCGGGGCGTTCTAGAGGATGAATGTCGCTGGGTCTGCTATGCGGTGGGAGAGGCTTTCTGGCCGTTTCCTTAGGACCTGGTGGGAAGGTGGGAGAGACAACAGGAGATGTCACATCCTTAGCGGGCACCTGAGGAGGTTGTTCTGAGGCTTGCGCACCACCGTTGGTATCAATATCTCCGTTGGTACGCTCTGAAGGAATCGGCGACACGGCCATGCCTCGGCCTGCGTGACTATTGGACAAGTATACGTCCTTGATCGTTCCCTTGTCGTACTTGGAAACCCACTTCAATGCTGATGAAGCCTCACCGATGATGGTAGGCTGAAGTGTAAGAACACTGTTAGTCTTCTCAGACATAAGCTCTGCATCCGATCGGCCACGGCGTTGGTATTGATGCTGTTGCTGGCCAGCCTTCTTCTCCTGGAGTTCAGCCGCTCGCAGCTGTGCGGCCTTGGCCTGGATTCTTGCATGAGTGTCGGGGCCAATACTGGCTTTGCTGTCACTGTTTTGGCCCACGTTATCAAGAGCTTGCTTTCCGGTCGACTTGCGTCGACCAAGCCCCTTGCCGCGCCTCGTCCAGCTAAAGAAGCCCTTCTTCTCTGCGATATAAGCACCCTCCTGGGGCTCTGGCTCTGCACCAGCAACCATTTCTTCCATGACCAACCAGCGGCCCCCAGTGATCCTGGTTTCGACGATTGCGCATCGTCCGAAAGCTGACTTGCGCTCAGCAGTCTCTTCGGGAGCGAGGCTGGTCATCCAAACCCACCAGAACGAATCGTCGAGAGAAAAGGAGCTTATGCTAGCGAGCTCGCCGGGCTCAAGGGAACGGTCATGCTCAAGCCTTGGTCGGTGCGATTGAGAGCTCCGCTGTCTCGCTTGAGTCTCAAGCGGGGGCAGGACCTTATCTGGGGGGAGAAGTAGGTTAGATCGGGCAGCCTGGTCCTCGTCTACAAATCCCGAAGAAAGAAAATCAGCCCATGATGGAGTCGTTGGCCTGCCAAGACCGTTGCCTGATGCAGGTGTCCTCCTTAGAGCCGGTGGCTGCCGTCTCCGGGCGAGCGCACTTTCATCCTCATCCTCATCCTCCTCGAGTGTGCTAGTAAACCCAATATCTTCGAATCGCGACCAAGAGGCGTCGCGCAAGCTAGTGGAATGCTTGGAACTCGATACTTGGGACTGGTTGGCGCCGGCAATAGCCTTCAGAACTCGACGGCACTCATCTGTCAAGGCTTGAACTGGATCATCGTATTCGGAGAACTGCTGTAAGGTGTGGTCCTCGTCACGGTACTGGAAGTGGTTTGCCCTACGCAAAAGTGAGAAGGGAGTTGGTGAAACAGTGTCGACGATCATGACGACCTTGTTGGTTATCGAGGTCATAAGCTCAGGTCGTTGAGGAGGATACTCGGTCTCTTGCAGGAGTTTTTGAAGGGACATGGGAAGTAAAGTGATACCCGTGACGTTCTGCTCGGGGGAGAGAGATCTGAGAAAGGCGAAAAACATGTGGCTCGTAGCATCGGCAGCACTAGATATCTCTTGATCAGTAACCGTGAGAAGAACACTTCTCTGTAAGTCAGCTTACCGAAGCCACCCCTCATAGCCTCCTTCGAAGCCTTTGTTGGTATCCTTGTGCTCGAAAGCCCACCATGCGGCCATCCGCGAGAGCTTACGTCCACCTAAACCATTGGATTTTCCATGCGCAGCAATTGCAGCCATTAGATCGAAGAAATCAAATATGATGCGTTGACGGGCACCATTCTCAACACTGATTGGGATGAACGTCTTGAAGGAGTCTCGGGCCATATTGGAATCTAAAGGGGAGTTAGTCACATTATGGAAATGTTGTAGACGAGCATCACGTCTTGTAAAGACACGTACCGATTTCTCCGACCTTGAAGAGTTCATACGCATCCCAACCAACGACGCCCCCTTGAATGCGACTCCAGCACCATTTTGCGACACCAGAAACCACCTAGGCAACGTCAGTAAAGATGTCCCAGTTCGGCCGCAACCCACATACCATTGGTTCAGTCATGCGCAGTTCCTGGAGCAATTGTTCACCGCGAAGATTCTGGTGAGACTCAAAGAAATGACGGATAAAGGATCGCACGGCGCTGGGGTCGGAGGTAGGTCGGTATGGTAGCAGGAGAAAGGGGTGATCGAGGGCTGCAGTACGACTGAATATTAGCATGCTGTGTACAGACAACCGATATGGGAGTGCGTGTTAAAGAAGAAAACCCCATACCTCGCGCCTTGAGCTCTTCAGTACAGCATCGAAGCAGCTCGTGCACCTCCTCTGGCTCGATCGAGGTACGCGTCCAGGCATCTGTCCATTGCGGTTTGGGAGGTAGTGTCTGGGAGCTATCGTTGGCGGATTTCTTCTTGGACCTGGAGTCCTTGCCCTTGAATCGGGAGAACAGGCCGGCCATGGCGGGCGACGGCGACGCGAAGACGAAGGAAGACAGTCGGGAGAGGCGGCGGCGAATGTTCATGCGACAAAGAGAAATAGTAGGCGATGTTGAGTCGAGATGTGATTAAAGGGGCGGTGATACTTTAGGAGGTACCGGTGTCAGACAATAGGTTCTGGGTGATAATTTCCCAGTTGAAAGCGGGGAAAACAGGGTTTCTGTCGCGGAATATGGCTGGAAAGCTATCGGCAAATAAACCAAGCTAGAATCTTGCCCTCTACGTTTTGTGCTGATAAGTTAGTGAATATGTTGATGTTGGAGGTACTGCGCGGAAGACGTGTAAGTCGGAAGGTGGGCGTTAGATATTAACGTTAGATTGGGTTGTGTTGGCGGCAGATGGGCGTACAAGTGAAATTAGGGGACGGGACCCTCTTCCCCTCTAGCGAACGTTGAAGGTTGAACAGCACGCAAATGAGATTGGCTGCTGGGTATCGAAACGAAACGACAAGCCCGACTGAGAGAGGCAGGGAAAATCAAAGGAGGGGCAAGAAGCCGGGGGTCGAGGACGATTATGGGAGAAACGGAAAAGAAAGAAGAAGTGAGGGAAAAAAGTGAGTCCAGACAGAATCAGGATGAGCCGAGGAGAGAGGAGATTGGGGACGGGACGGGGGAGGCTCTTGGGAGTGTGCTTCAGGGGCGACGGGGATGCGCGACCAGGTTCATCATGGTACGTGTGGTAGAGAAGAGCACTAAGATTGGGAATTGGGCTTTGGAGCTTGGGATGACAGGATACAGAGAGAGCATGAAAGGACATGGGTGGGTAGGAGCCATCTGAGGGGGAGGCGTGTGTATGGATGCTGTTTGTGATTGAATGCACGTCAAGCCTTCTATTCTCTTGTGTCCTAACATGCTGTCTGTTATTTAAGGTGAGGAGAAACTCCGACGATAACTCGATATACTCCGTAAGGGAAATGAGATTGATTACACAAAAAACGAAAGAAATTGTGCGCCTGGCCGGATATTGGCAATGGCTCGCTGTAACCGTGAGGCTGAGAAATCGAGATACACTGATCAATTCAATAGTACTCCCGGATGGTCAGCAAGCCGCGCCTAACTTACGTTAAGTGATGGAACCTCACTCCACGAGCCAAGTCCAGTCTCAGAATGGAGGGGCTCGGGATGTAGATTTGGGGCATTCCAGGGGACCAAAGGGACCCATGAAGCGAGAGGGGCCAAGAGAAGAGATAACCGTTGGACGTGATGCAAGACGCGATTGGGCCAAGGCTTCATGAGAGAAGTGGACCACCACGTTCCTTGATATCCTAGAGTTTAATTACACTGAGCGGGTTTGGTGGCCATGCAGTTAATCCATTGGACTCTGAGGTGCTTCATGTCTTTAGTTATCGTATACCACCTTTGTGCTGCTCATGGAAGAGTCATGGAGGGGGTTTCACGAGTTTGGCTCAGACAATGACGCCGATGGCTTTGAAGTACTGAGAATAGTTGAAGTTGAACGAGTTCAAGAGGAGTTGGTTGATCAAGTCTGGATGATAACCTAAGGTAGATTTAACACCAACAACAAAAACTGCCGATATTGGATAGCGCGCATCATAGCCCGCATAGGTATCGGTCTAAAAAAGCGTGCTACCTTGGCGTCTTGGTTGGACGGCGTTAATAAAATGGTAGCTCTAGCTCGTAGCGCATCTCAGAGCTGAGAAGCACCCATGGAAGTGAGACGCCTTGTAAGCTTTTCGTCAATATGCAATCAATCAATCGATCATTTCGAGTGGCTCGACGCCAACGTTTCGCATTTCCTCTTCCAACTTTTCGGGCACCCAAAGAGCAAAGAGCAAACAGGCGCCTCCAAGCTTCCTCCCGAGCCGCCTCGCCTATCCTGGCCGAGTGGAATACGACGCCGTTGCGTCGCCATGGCGCTTCTAGGAGCGACGAGTCTAATTGGCGCCGGTTGTTCCCTGCCAATATCAGCGATGTCAATTGAGAAGCTACCCGGGTTTAATTGTCCTACAGATTCGATCGATTGGCGGCGTCCTTCGACTCTGGTTCGTGAACAACACCCTCTCTGTCTTAAGATACCCCGTATATTACTAGGAACCTCTCAACCACTCCGCCTCAACCTGTTAGCGATGAGCCAGCCCCAGAGAGTAGGATGGTATCTAGACTTCGCCTCCTTTCGATCATAACCGCCCAAATATAGACGCGTCTGTGGTCTCTCGTCCAATGATTGCATCCGTGTGGTGTGCTGGCCATGAGTTGGCATGGACAACGCATCCTCATCCCACCCTTGTCCAGCAAAACCGGCTTTCAAAAGCATTACGAGTGGCGGGTCTAACCACCGGGGAAATCGTTGGATCGACGTGCTGTTTGGATAACGTAGGTGAATCACGTTGTGTCTTGATCAGCATTACTCTGCTCAAGCATGTAAACCGTGAACGAATGGGGGACTATACGCCACAAACGCGTATAGCCAGCCGCATGCTAGGCATCTATGTATATCTATTCAAGATGGAGGCCATACAGTGCATAGATATCTGCCGTAGAATCTTGCTGACCTACCCTTGAGGTATTGTAGATGGCCGTGATAGCTAAGATGGCATACGTCTCTGCCGTCGCCGCCCGCCGTCACTCCATCCCGGCCGCTTCTAGACGCCCAGACTAAAGACCCACGACCCTGGCCTGGCTGAGCAATCTCCATAATTAGTCTTAAGGCTTCATATATTCTGCGAGGATCACGTGTATTGCATATACGCTGTGTGTATAAAATCCCCCTTCTACCCAGCGCTGACATGCCAGAGCTGAAACAAAGTGCTCACGGTTCAAGTGCTGGTTCCCGTCTGTCCACGTTGCTGATGCTCAACCCATGTTCTTAACTGGGTATACTAGATTGCCCCCGCATTATCGATCTCAATATCACACTTGATGCTGCTTTCGAGATGCCAAGGAGGCAGGCAAAGGGAGGGGTGTTTCAACCTTAGACTTTTCGTCTCGTCTCTTCCCAGATCTTCATGCGCTCAGTAACCGAAGCTGAAATAGGTTATGCCACCCCCTGCGAGACTAGCATCGCACTGGAGAGTGAAGAGAAATTAGGCACGGCTTTAACACAGACCTTTCTATTAGCCGTGATCACGAATTGATAAAAATATCTCGGCTTTGGCCGCGAGCATGATGAGGTTGATTCGAGCTGGTATGTTCTGATCATCTCAACTTTCGCCGTCCATTATACTTAGTTCGGAAAGTTTTATCACTGAGTAGAAGATGACGTTTGAACAACGATACGGGCTAGAGTTCCGTTCATACTGTAATCCTTTACCCATATCCTGTTCCTAGGTTTCCGAAGATAGTCCTCTCATGATCCTGCCCATCAAGCCAAACACTGAGAGATCCGTTCATCCAGAGCTTTTTACAGACGTTGATGCAACTGATCCTGAGTACAAAACGCCGCCATAAGACACAAACACGCTGGCTCTGATAAGCTCAAACTCCACCTTTTAATCCTCCCCCCTGCCCTTTGCTTCCTCTTCAGCCAGCCTTAGGGCTTCTTCTAGAGCCTCCTCATCTTCGGCCCCAAAATCGGCGTCATTCTCCTTATCTTCGTCCTTCTTGACCTCAGCCTTCTTAGCTTCGGGCTTTGTCTCCTTGGCGACCTCGACCTCCTTGGCAACTTCGACCTCCTTCACTGGGGCTTTGGTTGTCGCGCCTGGTCCCAATGCCCAGTCGATCTCACCATCAGCCCCGTATCGAGTCACGAGCCAGTCATTGGTTTTCTTGAAGTGCCCACAGTCGAAGAAGCCCCTAGAAGCACTCAGCGGGCTGGGGTGCACGCTTTGTAGCACGAGATGCTTCACTCGGTCAACCTTCTGCACACGCTTGCCGGCGGGCGTTCCCCAGGCCAGGAAGACCACACCCCTTGTCCGTTTTTGGGCAACTAGGTCAATGACCTTTTGCGTAAAACGCTCCCAGCCGCGATTGGAGTGCGAGTTGGCCTCGTGCGCCCGAACAGTCAGGCATGTATTCAACATGAGCACACCACGGTCTGCCCAGGGGGTGAGGAGACCTCCCCGGTTCGGAGGCGGCTCAAATGCCGGGTAGTCCTTCTTCAGAGCAATGTACATGTTCTTGAGAGAAGGTGGCGCAGGGGTCGGAGGTCGCACGGAGAACGCCAAGCCATGGGCCTGGTTGTCGTTATGATAGGGGTCTTGACCAACGATGACGACCTTGACGTTGTGAAAGGGAGTATGCCGGGACCTGACAGCCAGATAATCAGACAAATTCAACAGGAGGTTGAATTGGATCCTTACCATGAATATACGTCTTCTCTGGGTGGAAACCACTTGCGGCCAGATGCCGTTTCTCGGCTGAGAAATCGCTTCAGCTCGAGGAACTCCTTGGTGGTGATGTCGTCCTTGAGATGTGCCAACCAACTCTCATCTAGAGTGTCGATCTCAAGCTGCAGAAGCTCTGTCTGCTCTGGTGTAAGAGTTGTCAGCCATTTGGCTTTGTCGAACCTGACGGCCGGCGCAGGAGCAGCAGCAGCACCCGCAGGCTTAGGTGCGGCTCCGAAGAAGGAAGCAATGCTGCCATTAGCCTTGGGCTTTTTTGCTTCAATGCCGCCGGTTGCAGCGTTCGCTTTACGCTTCAGGGTTGACATGGCGAGGGGCTGTCTGTGGAGTCGGAGGGGGGGAGAGGGTCGATGCACGGCAAGCACTCGACAGGTGGGAGGGACTCGAGCAATGAGAGTTTGTATGATAAGAATTATGGGCTATTGCTTCGACAATCGAGAAGAATTCGAGTGTCACAGGTTCTCAAGAAAGAAACAATAGAAGAGAGAGAAGGTTGCAAGATTAAGTTATGCTGGTTGCCGATAAAAAGATAAAAGAAGGCAGCCGATGGGACGTGAATGTGATGAGATATGCGGATTTTCGAGCTAAGGTGGTGGTAATGCAGGCCCCAAAAGTCAAGCTGACGGAAGAGGCGCGTTACAGAAGACGCGGCTGCCTCTATTCATTAACGCGCTTCTCGTGATTTTCGCGTTCTGGACGTCCCCTTCACTTAAGCCACTAACTTACGTACCTTAATTAAGGAGTACACCTTCTCAGCCATACTCCGTATAGGTAGGCAAAGGAAATCATAGCTGTGTTTTCAGCATAATCTCAATCTAACTCCTTGAAGCCTTAAAACTGAGATATATATCATAGTATGCCTTAATTCCTGAGGTTATTTATGCTGGGTAACCAGCCGCAGCGTCACGACAATACTTTCTCAGCAACTACGGAGCATTTTGCACAATAGGTCACATAACCTTATCTGATGTATCTGAAAGACTTCGAACAGAAATGTAGGCTTTCTAGAGGAGCATATAAAACCGAGCCTGTATTGTCTCATACGGAAATCCAAACCAAAGAAGGATAGATGCAGCATCGCTCCCCTATGGCTCACTTTTGCATACGAGTGTTCGACAGCCATGTCCTTCCTAACTTATTAGGCTACCTGGCTCTACGGAGTATAGAGCCATTAGTAAGCTGCGGTTTCAACTCGCGCTTATCTACTTCGGGCAAGCAGACCCCCGAGCAGCATTACCTCATGTAAGCTCCAACCTCAACTGGACAGCTTGTAATTCCCAGGTTTAATTCAACACCCCGCGAAACCAACACCGCAAGCCCGCATCCTGATACTTTGCAGGATAGTCATGCTCTGCAGC
Source organism: Fusarium staphyleae (assembly GCA_017140175.1). Taxonomy (NCBI): domain Eukaryota; kingdom Fungi; phylum Ascomycota; class Sordariomycetes; order Hypocreales; family Nectriaceae; genus Fusarium; species Fusarium staphyleae. The sequence continues at coordinate 27,683 of JADDON010000212.1, forward strand.
ATTATTGACTCTTTTGGCACATAGTAGCTGCCCAAAATGCGTCAATCAATTGTCTGGATCCTCCGTGAGTCTACCATACGTACACGCGATACCTGGCGAGCTCTCTTGTTAACCTATTGTTAGTGCTCTGGCAGGCGACTCTGGGAATCAGCACCAACGCCAAATATTACCACGAAACGTACCAGGACAAGACCAATTCACAGAAGGGCGGCCATAATAAACATGTTGCTGCTCCTCAAACCGATGTGGTTATCGAGCAAAACCAGCATGATGGCCCTCAACCAGGTAGAACAACCCCCAACTGTGCAAGCAGGCGCAAATATGCTGACAGCTTTTAGGCGCGGAGCTTGTTGATGCAGCCATAGTAGAATTAAATAAAGCACCGCAGCCTTCGCACCATCGAAAGCGACGTCCATCAGGTCTTGTCGGAACAACTCTGCGCTATATTCTCAAAGCCATCCCTTCTGGCCCTGTAACCGCCCCATCACAAACCCACGACACGACCGTTAGCGGGTCTCTCTCGAACGCGATCGACCTTCTCGAGCAAGCTGCGCGACAGAATAACTCTGATGCTCTCTACATGCTTGCTGAAATAAATTTCTTCGGCAACTTTAGCCATCCTCGGAACCTGGACGTGGCCTTTAATCACTATCGTCAGCTTGCTTCTGTATACGGAAACACAACTGCCCAGTACATGGTGGGAGTCTACCATTCGACTGGAATAGGCGATGTGGTGGAGCGTGATCAGGCAAAGGCACTTTTATACTACACCTTTGCTGCCGTACGTGGAAACGCTCGCGCAGAAATGGCAACGGCTTTCAGGCATCATGCCGGTATCGGCACCACCAAGAATTGTGAAGCAGCAGTCAAATTCTACAAGAGCGTCGCAGACAAGGCTATCGCCTGGCACAGGTCGGGCCCACCAGGAGGCATGTCTTGGGTTCAACAATCATGGCGTATCTCGGATGATGATGGTGGCATCTATGGAGAAGGAGCTAGCGCTTCGAGCGCCGGCATGAACGCTTTTAAGACAAGCCCTGGATCTGACGCAAATGCAGCCATCGACGACGTGATCGAGTACTTGGATCTGATGTCTCAGAAGGGCGACTCTAAAGCATCCTATAACCTAGGCAGGATATACTACGAAGGTCAGCGAGGACTGGATCGGGATATCGACCTTGCCCGCAAGTACTTCTTCTTGGTGGCATCGCGCTACTGGAGGAAGGACGGACGACTACACGAGAATCTTAAGCCTGGGATCGAAAAGATTGCTACTAAGGCTGCCGGTTATCTTGGCCGCATGTATCTCAGGGGCGACGGCGTGGCGCAGAACTTTGAACGGGCAAGGCTCTGGTTCGAGCGTGGCATCACGCAGGGAGATGCTCAGTCACAGCACGGCCTCGGCCTGATAATGCTCAACGGCTATGGTCAGAAGGAGAATGTGAAGATGGCTATGGAACTGTTCAAAGCCTCTGCTGATCAAGATTATGCGCCGGCCCTGGTTCAGATGGGACATCTTTACCTAGATCAAGGAGGCCAGGAAGACGTTAGAATCGCTAACAACTACTTTGAGCTTGCTGGTAGACACGGCAATATCGAGGCGCACTACTACATTGCCGAGATGATACATCATGGCGTGGGACGAGAGAAGCTGTGCGGTGCTTCTTTGACGTACTATAAGAGCGTTGCCGAAAAGGCCGAACCTCTTGTGTCGTCTTGGGGCGATGCCAACGACGCATACGAATCCGGCGACCATGAGCTTGCATTCCTCGAATACCTTCTGGCTGCCGAGCAGGGCTACGAAAAGGCCCAGACGAATGTCGCATATATGCTGGACGCGGTCCAGTCCCATTTCTCCCTGTCATCCTTGTTCCATAAGGCTCGACATGAGAGTAGCCTCCTCAAGAATCCGGCGCTCGCCCTTGTATACTGGACGCGTTCATCGAGGCAGTCCAATGTCGACTCACTTGTAAAAATGGGCGACTATTACTTCTCTGGCATCGGCACACAACTGGACATTGCCAAGGCTGTCCAGTGTTACACCGGAGCATCTGATTATTCCCAGAGCGCCCAAGCCTTATTTAACCTGGGATGGATGCACGAGAACGGCATCGGGCTGGTTCAAGATTTCCACTTGGCCAAGAGATACTATGATCATGCTCTAGAGGTAAACGAAGAGGCATACCTACCAGTGACGCTCAGTCTCCTCAAACTCCGGCTCCGAAGCGCCTGGAATACCTTAACACATGGTCCAATTCACTCAATCCAGGATGAGCCCAGTAAGTCCTTTTTCGTGGCAACAGCACACAACATATTCTTACCAGTTTTTAGAAGCTAAAAAAGACCGCTCTGTTTCTGAGTGGATCGCCAATTTTCTGCAAGATGATCGGTTTGTATATGACGATGAGTATTATGCAGGCGGCGGCGACCTGTATGACGGAGCTCTTGGTAACGGTGAAGGCGCAGATGAGGATGACGGAGTGTTCGAGAGCCTTCTTATCATTGGTATCACATTTTCACTTGTATTCCTCCTGTGGTGGAGACAGCGATTGCAGCAGGCTCATCAGCAAGCAGAGGACGTCCGAAGAAGGGAACAGGGACTGCCTCCCAACCCGCGGCCTGATGTAGCACGCGAAGGCGCTGACTTTGCTGGCTGGGCAGCAGGAGGTGTCGGTCTGTAAACTATTGAGATCGGGTGGGTGTTTCCTTTCTCTGTCATGGGTAGCATTTGGAGCGATGGCGTCTTTGGTTTCTTTGATACATAGATATGCGCTTCACGTCTGTGGCAGATTTTTTTCAGCGAGGATTCAATAACAGATTCTGGATCGAGACGTAGCCGTATGGATGTGCCGTTGATGATCGATAGTTGGTTGGCTGTACTGCGGTTCATAGGCATTGGGCTGTATATTTTTGAAACAGTTAGAAGGCGAGGAAACAAGTCCTATATACCCCGAAGAATAAGTTAAATCCTGTATCACAAAGAAGAGAGCGGGACCAACCGATCTGCTCGCTTGTGTAAGACGAGGCAACGGCTTTGTGACAGGCTAGGATGAGACGTTTCGAAGTTGAGGCTGAGTCCGGAATAGCCAGAGTCCGTGAGGGTCTCGTTCTTGGACCTGTGAGGGTATCCATATTTGAAACATCACCAAAGAAGTGAAAGCGCCCTCAAATGTCAGGCCTACTTCAACTGACAGCCGTACTACATACGTTAAGCTGAGCGCTTTTTGACCAACCCAACATGGCCGAATGGGCCCCCATAGGCCACGGAAGTTGGTCGCTTTCTTGGCTGCTTCTCAATAGCCGCTGGAAAATCACCATGTCTTGATACTCCGTACAGATGAAGGAAATCACAGCTCGCATGATGTTTTGCTTCCATTCATGCATTGCGATTATCAGATTAATCCGACATGAAAGACCAAAATGGTCCAGGACCCCCTTTGAGCTGTGAGACTGACTCTAAATACGCAGGCAAACTGTAAGTTAATATACGTAACTATGGCCAGCCAGGAATAGCTCATCCCCGTCTTTATCGCCCAATAATCAATTCATTTTTGAGCTTTGCACCTTGGGGTCTTTCATTTTGGATAATCAAAACATCTGTATTCCCTTTTTGTCCTTTTTATTGTTCAGTCTCTAAAGTTGCTTATCTTACTACGTATTACTTGGAACTTTGGAAGCATCCCTGTGAGGGGCAACTTCTTTGTTTACTTCTACAACCGGGGTCCTCCCGCCCGCTCTCCCCCAAAGTCAAGTAAATCCATCACCCGACTTCAATAAGCACACGATAATCCTCCCAAGACGACAATGGCGACATTCGTGCGGCACGCTCTGGAGCGTAGAGATGATGATGATTACGATGATGATGACCTTGAATACGATGATGAAGATTCCTGGATATATTCTGAGGTGGGCATCACTTCCCTCCCTCCCCTTCGCCTTGCACTGGCGTACTGATTCTACTAGACCGGCTACATCGTCAAATGGACAATTGCTGCCTTGATCCTCCTTATCTTCATAGTCTGGATCGTGGGCGGCTACTGGCATGCGAAGAGAAGAATCGACAAGGGTCTTCGACCTCTGGCATACCACCGAGTAAGTCATGCCTAACACATCCACCCTCTTCGATGCTCGTCGTTTACTGATTTTGTTTCTCTAGTGCTTCGTGAGCAGGCGTATGATGGCCCGCGTCGACCCTAGCTACGCATACCATCCACACGTATACTATGCCACCTATGCGCCACCGGCCGACGGACAAGCACACTATTATGGACAGCCAGGAGGATATCCCATGTACAACATGCCTCCGCCTGTATACGATCCGTCGCGGCCGCCCGTTTACGATGGCCCCCCGGGCGGCGGTTCCAAGACTGACCCGGTCCAAGGTTATGAAAGACGGGAAGATGGACCTGCCGACTACCATGCGCCGCCGGGGCCGCCACCTGCGAGGTAGGTTACACAAAGGATGAATACAACGGATAAGGATGGCACAGATACGGGGTTAACGAGACTGCGTTGAAACTAGGCTGCATGGAATATAACAACTACCAAAGGTTTATCTATTTGTGAAGTATGAAATTGTGAGTCGACTGGCTGGGTAGCATAGTGATATTAGAAGTAGCCGACACATATGGACGGACGGTGTGGCTCTGATGACAGCAACACCAAAATCCCCATTAAACTTACATCCTGAACTCCAATCGCCGTGGGTATATATGTGTATACTGCTTTCTCGTCTTCTCTTCCTCCCCACTAGTCCAAGTCCATGGCGTCTAGGTCATCGCCTGTATCCGATCTAGCCGCGGTGTCCATTGAGCTGTCTACCGTTGGAACGATGGTCTGTGCCTGTCTTTCCAGCCGCTGCTGCTCCCTCGCACGATGTCGTGACTCGATGATGGCCTTGCGTACGCTGTCATTGTCCTCGGACACAGTTAATGATTTGGGGTCGCTGTAGAGCACGACCTGCATGCCGGCCAGCTCGCCATCGCTGTTTGCCAGCACAGAAGGAGGAATTCGGTTCGCACGCAAATGCTTTTCGATGTCTGGGAGGAAGACGAGCTTGCCGGGGTCATCGGTATCGCTATCAGAAGAGAGCTCGTCGTCGATATTGTAGATGTAGACCTTGTGCTTGGAATCGTCTAGTTGCATCGAATCATCGGGCACTGGGGGGTTGCGCGAGAGAGAGGCATGGCTAGAGAGAGAGGGTTCGGCTGATGGTTCCTCGACAGGGACGTACAGCTTGGAACCACTCTGTTCTGCAACAGCTTGTTAACTTTCTATTAGAGCAGTTTGAGGATCTAGCATAGAACATACCAAGATTAAGGAGACTCAGGCGCTTAGAAAGGCGCTCATTATCCTGAGTATCGGCCTTTCTCTTGCGCCGCAGCCTCTTGGCCTTGTCTATACCGTCGGTTGCAGCCGGGGCGGCGGCTCCGGAGGAAGAGGGAGATTGCGCTCCGTGCGACATGATTGTCCCCTAGATTCAGTGCCGCCTGCAGAGGCCTAAAAACAGTGCAACTTTAACCCCTTCAACATCCAAAAAAGCAAGACGGCGGTCGAATCAACGATCGGGAGACGGACACTGCAGACACTGCAGCCACCCGTGGCGAGAGTGAAGCCTTTTTGTCCCGTCTGCTGATGTCGTTGGATTCTGATTGAATATTTCTGCTGGGCTCTGCCTGTTCCTCAGAGAAAGTATTTATCACCAATGTGGGTGTGCGTCAATCGCAGCGGCAGCAGCTCGGCCTGGCGCGGCGGTGTTGCAGCGGCGAGTTTCAGCGGTCACGATAGCGGTTCCAGGCGTTGGAGTCGGCGCTGTCCGCCCCGGACGAGTACGGGTGGGCGTGGGCCTTTTGTATCCTTGACTCATTCTTGTAGAACTTTCCACCAGGCGCCACCAATAATACCACTGCAGCATCACCAACTCCAGCAACAACTTCTCCTCCACAACCACAAACCTCGACCTCGACCTCGACTCCCCACAACCATTATTACGATCCCGCAACCGACGGCAGCGACAACTTCCACTTTATTCCTACGTCCGTCTTACTCAAGCGCGAGAATGGCCGAGCTCAAGTGGCCCGCTGCGCGCGTGCGCAAGACCTTCCTCGAGTACTTTGAGCAGAGGGGCCACACGATAGGTATGCGATAGTGCGGGCACCATGTCTTGACGCCTCAGACGGCCTCAGAATCTACCTCAATCTTCTTTACATAGTCTCTTCTATACCATACCCTACTTTTTACCCTCTTTTTCTCGAGCCTCGACATGCGCTGACCAGGGCTTCTTTACAGTTCCCTCGTCCTCGGTCGTCCCTCACAATGACCCCACATTGCTCTTCACCAATGCGGGCATGAACCAGTTCAAGCCCATCTTCCTCGGTACAATTGGTAAAACGGATCCCATGGCAGATCTCAAGTCTGCTGTCGACAGTCAAAAATGTATTCGTGCCGGCGGAAAGCACAATGATCTCGACGACGTTGGCAAGGATAGCTATCATCACACCTTCTTCGAGATGCTGGGTAATTGGTCCTTTGGCGACTATTTTAAAAAGGAGGCTGTCCAATACTCGTGGGAGCTTCTTACCAAGGTTTACGGTCTTAACCCTGATCGCCTCTACGTCACATATTTCGAGGGTGACGAAAAGCTGAAACTCGAGCCCGACCTGGAGGCAAAGGAGCTGTGGCTGTCAGTTGGCGTGCCCGAAGACCACATCCTCCCCGGTAACATGAAGGACAATTTCTGGGAGATGGGTGACCAAGGTCCTTGTGGTCCTTGCAGTGAGATTCACTACGATAAGGTTGGTGGCCGAAACGCGTCCAACCTGGTCAACATGGACGACCCTATGGTTGTTGAGGTCTGGAACAACGTGTTTATGCAGTACGATCGACAAAAGGACGGCAGCCTCAAGCCCCTCCCCGCCAAGCATATCGATACCGGTATGGGCTACGAGCGGTTGGTCTCTGCTCTCCAGGATACTGTCTCCAACTACGCCACCGACTGTTTCACCCCTCTTTTTAAGAAGATCGAGGAGGTAACTGGCGCGCGGCCGTATACTGACAAATATGGAAAGGATGATGTCGACGGTATTGACACTGCCTACCGTGTCGTTGCCGATCATATTCGAACACTGTCCTTCTCTATTGCCGATGGTGCCGTCCCTAACAACGATGGCCGAGGCTACGTCGTCCGACGTGTCTTGCGAAGAGGTGTCCGGTACGCCAGGAAATATTTTAATGCCGATATCGGTGCCTTCTTCTCCAAGATTCTGCCTGCGCTGGTCGATCAAATGGGAGAGCAGTTCCCCGAGCTTGTCAAGAAGCAACAGGACATCAAGGAGATTCTTGACGAGGAGGAAGTTGCTTTTTCGCGAACTTTAGACCGTGGCGAGGCGCAGTTTGAAAAGTACGCTGCTCAGGCCACCAAGGACGGCGCTAAGAAGCTCGATGGCGATGTAGTCTGGCGGTTGTACGATACCTTTGGCTTCCCTGTCGATCTGACTCGGTTGATGGCCGAGGAGCGAAGCCTCGAGATTGATGATGCCGAGGTCGAGACTGCCCGTATTAAGGCTCGCGAAGCTAGCAAAGCTGTCAAGGAGTCAGTTCAGACCTTTTCTAAGCTCAACGTTCACCAAATTGCCGAGCTTGAGCAACAGCTTAAGATCGAGCGAACCAACGATGATGCCAAGTTTCTCCGGGGCGACAGCAAGGGCAAGGTGCAGCTTATCTATGACGGCAAGACCTTCCTCAAGTCGACCAAGGACGTCCCTGAGAAGACCGCGATTGGTCTCCTACTTGACAACACAAACTTTTATGCCGAGTCTGGCGGCCAGGTTGCCGATACCGGACGAATCGTCATTGACGATGTCGCAGAGTTTAAGGTTATGGATGTTCAAACCTATGGCGGTTATATTCTCCACAGCGGTTACATCGATTATGGTGCTCTGTCTTCTGGAGACGAGGTCATCTGCGAGTACGATGAGCTCCGTCGATCGCCTATCCGGAACAACCACACTGGTACCCATATCTTGAACCACTCACTACGCGAAGTGCTCGGTGATGACATTCACCAGAAGGGTTCTCTGGTCGATAACGAGAAGCTACGTTTTGACTTTTCTCATAAGACCGGTGTCAAGATCGAGGAGCTCAGGAAGATTGAGGACATGTCCAATTCTTCTATCCGCCGCGGCTCCGCGATTTTCTCCAAGGATGTCGACCTGGAAAAGGCTCGTCAGATTGAGGGTTGTCGTGCCGTCTTTGGCGAGACTTATCCCAACCCCGTTCGTGTGGTGTCCATTGGTAAGGACATTGACGAGATGCTCGCGGACCCCCACAATAAGGAGTGGCGCCAGTACAGTGTCGAGTTCTGTGGTGGAACCCACGTTGAACAGACTGGCCTGATCAAGGACCTCATTCTTATTGAGGAGAGTGGCATTGCTAAGGGTATCCGTCGTATCATCGCCTACACTGGCGAGGCAGCCCATGAAGTTCAGCGTGCGGCTGATGAGTTTGCCAAGAAGCTCGATGCTCTTGATAAGCTACCTCTCGGCCCCGAGAAGGAGGCACAGGTTAAGGCGGTGTCTCAGGAGCTTAGCCAGCTTACCATTTCCACTTTGACCAAGGATGAGTTCAACAAGCGATTCCAGAAGATCTCGGCGACTGTTGTGGCGGAGCAGAAGAAGCGTCAGAAGGCCGAGTCCAAGACAGCCCTAGACACCGTGCTTAAACACTTCGAGGCCAACAAGGATGCCAAGTGGTATGTTGGTCGCTTGCCTATCGGTGCCAACCCTAAAGCCCTGGGCGATGTGGTTAAGCACTTCCAGGGCAAGGATAAGGAGAAGACAGTCTACCTATTTGGTGGCAGTAAGGAGGAGGGTGCCGTTGTGCACGGTGTCTATGTCGGAACTGTAAGCTTTCTGCCCTGGACATTTTGACAAGAACTTCTGCTGACTTTTCCCTAGCACCTTTCCTCCCAGGGCATCACTGCTGAGCACTGGGCTTCTACCGTGTCTGAGGTCATTGGCGGCCGGTCAGGTGGCAAGGAACCCACCCGTCAAGGCCAAGGCACCAAGCCTGAGAGCCTCGACGATGGGGTTGAGACGGCGACTAAATGGCTCAGCGAGAAGCTAAAATTGTAAAAAAAAGAATTATGCATGTGTTGACTCTGCTTTTCAGGGAAACCGGGGTTATGTAATTTGGAGCAATGATAGGGATTCGGACAAAATGGAATGCGATATAGACCGTGTTATTGCCACGTGAAACATAGACCATGACAGAGATAGTCATGGGGGATAGGAGGAGCATCGTTAGAATGCGGTTCCATAGAGGGGTATATTGTTTTTGTCCAACCGGGACTATATCTATACGTCATCCTATACAATTCATACTTCTATACAGTTACCAAAACGCTGGCGTTGCGGTAGTGAGATAATAATGGGTTCTCCCCGCTGCGAGTCTCTGTGTCTTCGACATAAGCCCATTTACGCAAAAAGTCTCCGTGGGACATAACACGCGTCAGTTTCCCTGTGATGGCGCGGTAAATAGCTTCGGTGATGTGAAAATCAGTGGGGAAAAGGATGTCAAAGTAACCCTGGTGTACCTGAAGGGCTGTTAGTTTCAAAGCCAACAGCACGAGACATCGTTCAGAGCCAGAGGACTCACCAGGGGCGTCGTGACTGGCACCATGCGACGCTGGTACCGTGTCTGGACGACGGGGGCGTTCATGCCCTTGACGGCTTGGGGAAGCCAGTCAAAGTCCGAGGTCACAAGACGATGACCAGGGAAGTATTTTTCGAGAACATCAAAGAACTGCATGAGGCGCGTGGGGATGAATTCTGGGTCAGAGAGATTGGCGGCAAATGGCATCTTGGTGCTGAGGTAGCGCAGAACAGCGTTATTGGGGTACGGTTTTGGATAGTTGCCCCCCGTGGCAGCATGGCGGACGCGGAAATACCTCGCAGCGATGGGGTCAAGCTCGTGGACGTAGAACTCGTAAAAGTCACCGTCGCCGTCGATTAGGACGTGGCCCTGGAGGGGTTCCTCAGTGGCTATGTCATAGCGAATTCCATCGTGAGAGAAGTTATCAAAGACCTCCATGGCGAGAAAGAAGCATGGCGAGGGAACGTAGCGGTCCCATTCGAAGATGGAACGATTGATGATCTCGACCTTGTCGGCGTGGCCTCGGGAGGCGGCGGTGGAGAGTAGATGTCTGTTCTGAAGCGCAGCCAGAGACGACGAGATCTCGATGATGTTGAACTTTGTACGGGCGTATACCTGGGGGTCAACCTCGCGGATGTAGTCGAGGATGTTGAGCATGAGTGTGCCGCGGCCGGCGCCCATCTCGTAGATAAGCAAGTCGTCGTAAGGGTACGTGGTGAGGCGGTAATTGGAAACGAGGTAGCGGGCAATGGCCTCACCGTAGTAGGGGCGGAAGAGCTCGGTGGGCGTGTGCCAGAGCTGGCGCGTCGGGTTCTCGCCCTCGCGGTCGTCGAGAATGTCTTCGAACTCGGTGTAGCGGCGGCCCAGCTCGGACTGGAACTCTATCTCGTCGCGCATGGAGGTGAAGTCGAAGGGCTCGCCGGGGCTGAAAATAACGGCTTGTTTAGAGAAGTACCCGTACGAAGGATTATAGAGACTGTCTGTTTTCGGCCTGTATTAGCCGAGACTGCGCCAAGTAGGCGTTGCAGAAGGGCGTAGCTTGCCATCGATAAAGTCTCGAAGAAGCATCTTGACCTTGCGGGGCCGCTCAGTGCGCTGCTTGAGCTCGGGGAGGGATATGTATGGGTATTCTGCGAACTCTGCGGAGCGATCCTGGGGTAGAATGTTGGTGCGCTGCTGCCACCGACTCTCGTTCTTCTTCATGCCGCGATCGCTCGAGCGGCGAGCTGCGTAGAAGCGACTTTGCTGGCCGTGGGCGCGGCCGGCTGTCACTGCGCCCCGCAGGCCATTGTGAAGACGAGGAATACTACCCTTGCAACCTCGGGGCCGGTGGTGAAAGAGCTGGCGGAAGAGCTGGGCAACGATTGGGGAGTCCATGTTGTGATGGCCCTGGGATATATCGTGGGCATGACTTTTGTTAGTCTTTGATGAGAGTCGATGGTAAGTGGTGGGTCTGAGCTGTCGGATGCACCTCGGATGGGGAGCTTCTTCGTACTGTACGTACAAGCTGTAGGGGTGTATCGCCATTGGAACGTTTGAAACGGGGCCGTTCCGTGGGATGAGCATTCATGACGTTTCCTCTTCCGGACTTGAAATGAGTTGAGGCTGTCGAGTTCATCTAAGCATGAAACAGTCGAGTGTTGACCACATGTTCAGCTCTAAGATCAGTGCTTAACCTCTCAGATGCTCAAGCGAGACCTGAATTGAATAACACGCTGATTTACTCGGCTCCACATGACATCACAAGCGCACGCACAAGGGTCTCGTCATTCTAGCTCGGTTGAGCCTCAAGCTAATAATTCCCTTCTTCAAACTTCAACCTCTGACTCGGACGACCACCATGCGGTCATTCTAGAATTCAGGGATCAAAAGGCCCAGTCGATCTGAATTTGGGTAGACCGATCAACAAATGGCCTTGAGCGATCACCCCAAGGCCTACGGCACCGCAGCCGTGGTGTTTGCCTTCACCACAGGCATCCTTGTCACGCTGGGCTTCAAGGACTTTTACCCCGACCTCGAGCGTCGGTACCAGCGCAAGCGGCGCACAAACACGGGAGGCTCACGCCGTGCGAGCGTCTTCTGGGGACCACCTGTTACTCTCGAAGATCGTGAGTCTGCGCCTTCGTCGCCGTCGCCTTATGATGTCGCCCGCAACAGTTTGGCCGACGGCATAGAGGCTACCATTGGAAACACTCCCCTCATCAATATCCAGTCCCTATCCGAAGCCACAGGCCGCACCATCGTGGCAAAGGCAGAGTTTCTTAATGGTGCTGGCAATAGCCCAAAGGATCGTGTTGCGCTCAACATGATCCTCGAGGCAGAGGCTCAGGGTCTCCTCACGCCGCATCAGGGTGACACCATTTACGAGGGCACCGCCGGCAGCACGGGCATTTCCCTTGCAACCCTCGCGCGCGCAAAGGGCTACCGCGCGCATATTTGTATGCCCAGCGACATGGCCCTCGAGAAGTCGGATCTGCTGCTACACCTCGGCGCTACGGTCGAGCGTGTGACTCCCGCGCCCATTACCAGCCCCGATCACTTTGTCAACCTTGCCCGTCGCCGTGCCGTTGAGCACGCAGACAAGGCCAAGGACGGGAGCAAGGGGTTCTTCGCGAACCAGTTCGAGTCAGAGGCGAATTGGCAGGCGCACTTTAATACAACAGGACCCGAGATCTGGCGTCAAACAAACGGCGACCTGGACGCCTTTGTAGCCGGGGCCGGAACAGGCGGGACCGTGTCCGGCATCGCAAAGTACATCAAGGAGGAGCAAAAGGCAGCCAACGTCAAGATCGTCCTCGCTGATCCCCAGGGCAGCGGTCTCTACAACAAAGTTCACCACGGTGTCATGTACTCGCCGACAGAACGCGAGGGCACCCGCCGCCGGCAGCAAGTCGACACAATGGTAGAAGGCATCGGCATCACGCGCCTCACCGAAAACTTTGAGACGGGCCGCGAGCTCATCGACGACGCGGTCCGAGTGACGGACGAGCAGGCCTGCCGCATGGCCCGCTGGCTCGTTGAGCACGACGGCATCTTTATCGGGAGCAGCAGCTCCGTCAACTGCGTCGCCGCCGTCGCTACCGCCATGACTCTTCCGCCGGGGAGCCGCGTCGTCACCATCCTGTGCGACTCTGGCACGAGGCATCTCAGCAAGTTCTGGAAACATATCAAGGATATGGGGCTCGAGGGTGAGGGGGAGACGACGAATTTGTTCACAGAACTAGGGATACCCGAAAAGAACTAAGCCATGTTGAATGAAAATTAGCAACGAATGTACATGTGTAACGAAAGCGAATAGATCTAGACACAAGCAAAGCTCGTTTGATCTTGAGGGTCTAGGCTCAAGTATATGGCCGTTTTCGAGGTCTATTCTCACCACTCCACTGCACCCTGTAAGTATCCCAGTCCTTCTGGTCTCGTTGAAAAAGATATGGTGTTGGTAAGAAAAACATGAGAGAAAGGTATCGCGCCCATAATCTTTCGTTGTTTAGTACACGCTCTCAAGTCGCCGCTCCCGTTCCCGTTAACTCCGTAACCCTCCAAGTGTAGTCGCACGCACTCCAATACGGAATGCTGTCTGCACAAAAAGTAACGCCGTCTTCTCTGTCAACTCCTCACGAGAACTATGATTGACAATGTTAGCTTTCATGTTCACGTATATGATCTTGGAGTGTTTGGGTACATACCTTCCACCTGTGACCACAGGCCATACACTCACAAAAGGTCGTCATCGGCTCATCAGCAGCTCGGGTCTGAGCCTGCGTGTAGCTAACCTTCTTCTGCTTGCAACGACCGCATCGCAAATCTTCGCTGATTGACTTTTGCTCTTGGGGCACCTGTGCCTTCAACATGTTTTCCTTCTCCAGCTCAAGCTCTTTCTTGCGCTGATCCTCACTTTTGAGCTCGTCATCTGTCATGATAACGAACCTATCGGGCAAGATATCCCCAGACATGACGCTTTTACCAAGCTCCTTGTTGGACTTGTTCTTGAGGTTGGTAAACAAGGATCGAATCTTCTTCTTGTACTCGGGCGTCTCCCCCTTGTACTTATTGTAAGCGGCGCTCTCGACAGCAACGGCCTTTGCGATGACGTCGGACTCTGGAGCAGTGGATCGATAGGCCAGGCCGTTGTAGACAAGGCCGATGCATTGGTTGCGGACATTGGAGTCGGTGCGCTTAATGTCCACGCCATCGGTATCGTGCTTGCGCTTCTCGGGGTCGCCCTTGAAGGTCCGCTTGGCTCCGCCGGAAGACGACGGAGGAGGAGCAGGAGACGACGTAGGTGCCGGAGCAGGGGAGCCGGAGCCCAGCTTGGATTTTTGCATCTTCTTTTCTTGCTCGACGAGCTTCTTCCACTTGGTGACGAGTTCGGCTGCGGCGCGGGCGATTTCTTTGTTGGAGTTTGAGCGAAGCTTGCCGACAAAGACACCAGCTCGAGTAGACTGTAGTAATGAACCACGAGTGTTAGTAAGCGGAGGAGAGACAGACATGGTGCAATGATATCAACGTGTCGATGAAAGACTGCGCAAATGGACAATTCGAGGCATTCACCCCGACATTGGCGCAAATCCGATCCACGTGCGATCATGCATTTGCGCAAACACGACTAGATAGACAAGTAGAGAAGTCTCTATCTACTCAAGCGCACCCCAGAAAAGGCGCAGCTAATCTCTTGTTTGACGTACCCTCAGCATCTCCTCAGTGGGAGAAGCATCCTTCTTAAGCGTCTCTAACAGTTTGATGGCATTCTCGGCCGGTTCGTTGGCGGCGACGCACTTCGTGAGCGCCTTGACGCGCGCCGCGAGTTCACGTTCATCCATGGACGGCATATCGACGGGGAAATTACGAGCGCGCGCAGAGACAGGTGATGGAAAGGAAAAGAAACCACAAAACCAGGGATTTATGAGGTGGAAGAAGTTGCACAACACATTTGGGTGGTTTACCCTTTCGCAACACCACCTACGGATAGAAGCGTAATGATTGGCACGTGAGCTTGGATAAAGCAGTTAGCCGGAGTTTAACCTCAGAGTGGGAGCTTGGAAAGTGGGGGTCTAGGAGCGTTTCCTGCTCAGACAAGCCAGTGACGACAGTAATAACGGTTCTATTCAACTAATTAATGCCAGTGTACTCCGTACGAAGTACGGAGTAGTACTGTATTAACAGTTACTTCCAATGTAATGATGGTCTAGCAAACTATTTGAGATCGAACATTTTCCATTACTATGCATCTACATAATCTTTCTCTCTAGCTACTTGAACAGGTTTAGCTATACTCAAGTCGGTCATGGAAGACTGATATTATTTAACTGTTGGCGAATAACTTCAGCTCTAATATATAACTATGTCTTACAACTCATGCCCATGCATCTTGAGCGTTCATGATGCCCTCGCTCTCTTTCCATTGCCTCGAGTCCTACTAGTCAATTCAACCTGTTCTTGCTCGCCGTCTTCTTCAACGTATTCCTCTTCCTCTTCCATTTCTACCGCGTTTCTTCTCGATGCTCGCTTTCGCTTACCGCTTTCGTTTTGAGCACCTCTTGGCGCATCCGCTGCGACATTAGCCCTCAGTCGATCTACAGCCGCGGCCATTCGCTTGCTTCCTTGAGCCTTCTGCCTTGGTGCAAATGCTTCCTTGGCTCCGACTCCCACACCACCGCCAAAGAACCTTGTGATATTGCTCTGCGTCCCCTCGCGATCGCGCTTGTTCATGTCCTTAATGACCGGCACAAGAACCTCATCTGTCCGCTCCTTACTCCACCCGATAGTGGCCATCAAGAACTGTCGCAGGCCTTCGACATCCGGGACACCCCACTGAAATTGCTCGTTGCTATCGTCGACCTCGGGGTGCAGATACGCATCGTAGACGGCAGGATTCGGAAATCCAGGGGGCAAGAAGAGTTTTGTGCCCTGCGACTTGCGGAACTTCTTGCGGAAAGGAGTCGAAACATCAGTGTCCTTAGGCCTAGTTTGCGATTGCACCGTCTTCCACCATTCGCGAAAATCCTCCAGCCCGGACTTACCGGGAAACTCGGAGAGAATCTCGACCGCCGTAACCGGACCAACTCCCGGTAGACCCTCTGTGTAATCAGACCCGAGGAGCTGGGCGAGGGATATGAGTTGTTCGCGCGACAGCGACAGCTCTTTGTCAAGGTCGCTTCCGAGGTAGCACTCGACAAACTTGTTGCTGTTGAACATGTTTTTGTAGACCCTCGTCCCACCGAACAGAAATGTATCTGAGTCGTCTGTCACAATCCCATCAACGAGGCCGAGAGTAACCAGCTGCGCACATTGCGCTTCGGCTTCCATGGGTGCGGTGATATAAGGTATACCAAACAGTCGCAGCAGAGCCTGACACTCCGTGATCATGACCTGAGTCACCTCATCAGCATCTCTGCGGTCTTTCTTTTGCTGACTTCGCAGTGCACGCAGTTCCTTTTCGTAATCCTCCTTATTTTGTGCTGCTGACTTATTATTAAGCTCGCTGGCGAATCGAGCATGCTCTTCAGATTCTTCGGCCATCTGGGCCATGAGTTCTTCGTCTCCGGGATCGCTAAACTCATCGTACTCAATATCATCAAAGATTCCATCATCCTCGAGACCAGGGCTATTGTTTCGATCATTCTCGACTGGCGCGCCGGTGGGCGGTACGTCCTCCAAGGTGGGAGTCGGGCTCTTTTGCGCCGCTGCCTCCGAGACCATGTTCGTTGGTATCACATCCTCGAATTCAGGCTCGGGGGACTCTGATTGTTCCGTTTCCTCTCGCGTCAAAGGCTCAGTTTGTGGCCCCCTAGGTCTGGGACTCTTCGCAGCCCCTGAACTAGGTGAGAGCTCCTTTAGCTCATGTGGTTCTTTATAGTTAATGCCTAGACCTTGCGAGGCAATCATCGGTTCGGCTGCTGCTTGCAGCCCATCTTCATCGATATTGATGACTGTGGAATCATATTGTGCGAGTTTTGTTGGTGATGGTGGTTTGTCAACAATCTCAACATCACTTCCATCATCTGAAGAGGAATCAATCTCGATTAGACGATCCTGCATCCGCCGCCGATGAAGCCTGTCTTCTTCTTCGGCTGCCAACCTGTCTGCAGTGTTAATTTCACGCTCCGCGTCTTTCTGCTTCTTGAGTGACTCCAAAATATTGGTATCGTCTGCCATCCATGGCGGCAGCGACTTCGGAGCATTATCATCCTGTTTCTCAAAGCCACCAGCCATATCATCTACAGCTTCCTGTGTATGTTGCTCTTCCTTCTGGGACTTGTTCTTGGCGAAAAGAGAAGAGCCCCAGTCAAGTTTGGGGAATGGTAATGGGCCGTCAAATGGATTCTTCTTATTCTCCACCGCAGGTGCAGGCCGCGATTTCTTTTTCATCCTTGCCTTAGCGAGAACCGTCTGCATATCCTCTTCACTGTCACTGTCGACGGCAGTCTGGGGATCTTGTCGCTTTGGTACAGCAGCACTTGCTCGGTTGTTGACTATGTGAGCAATCATTGAACCACCTTTGGCGGTGATGGGCTTCTGTGCCTCGACAGACTTTTGTGTCCACTGAGGTGCGTCAATTGGTACATTCTCGAATTCGTCGTCCCCCTCCGATTCTTCCACGACACCATGTTGGTTCTGTAGTGACAAGGCAATTGCCTGGTTGAGTTCGTCTTCTCCCTCGGAATGTAAGCTCTCCTGGAGTGGCTCGCCGAAAATGTTGTTTGGCTCCGCCGAGTTATCCCCAACAAAAAGCGATCCCTCATCCTCAGTAGCGCTTTTGTTCCGGTGGTTACTGTAGAGCTGCTGGTGACGAGCGGCGTTTTCCTGGGCTGCCTGGATGCTGGCAAGCGTTGACTCGGAAGGTTTTGGCAGCCTGTTCAGACCTTCGATAGGCACATCCTCAAAATCGGCATCGTTGTCCTCGTCCTCATCGTCCTTGGATTGATACTGTACTTGGATGGCATCCACATCAATGGGCTTGTGTGCTTCGCCGACATCCTTCTCCCTGCTGACCACACCCAACGCCCATCCTCCTTCAGCGCCGTCATTCTTCACTAGGATGTACTCTCTGTTCTTTTCTCCAGCCACTCGTCCATTGCCAAGGGTCAAATCGAGACCAGTCATGCCCACCTCAAGCATGAGGCGCTGGGTCAAATGGTTTCTCTCCTTGACTCTTTCGATCTGGAATTTCGAGAATGCCATGCGGTCGGGAAACATTTCCTCCAGCTGTTCCTTGCTGAGGCCCATTCTCAGTCGACTTCTGAGTCTCGCTGCGTTCAGTATGTTGTATCGATCCGGAGGCGGAAGGCTCTTGAAGAATTCGCCGTTGAAATCAATCTTGCTAAAGTCGTACAGGTTGATGTCTTCCCCAGCATGAAATTGGCGCGCGTATTCTTCTAGCTCTTCTACGCTCATGATACGGGGATCATCGGGTTTCCCCATTGCTGCGATACCGCCTCCATCAAGGTCCGGAAGATGGTACGCGTCTTGCTTGCGAAAGGTTCTGGCCTTCTGTCTCTCCTTCTGCGACATAAGCACTTCATCCTCGTAGACGAGCTGGCTAACGTCGGGAATCTCTTCTTGCTGCTCCTCTTCTCGGGTGGCAACACCACGCTCTCGATCTCTTCGTCTGCGATCTTGGTCCTCTTCAGCGATGCGTTGCATCTGTACCGCCAGCAGCTTGCCGGCCGTTCGTACGGCATCCTCGCGACGACCTTCGCGACGTCGCTTTCGCAACTGGATGGTTTGTCGCTTGAGCACGGGTGCGCCGCCGTCGAAGACAAAAACTGGTTGAATACCGAACCAGAGGAGCTTGCATATGCGACGAAAAAAGCCGACTACATGCGAATTGCGCAAAGCGTTTCCTTCTTTGTCGCGCACGGCTTTGAGAAACTGATAAATCCAAATGGAAGCATCGACTGCCAGGCGCTTGCGATTGAGAGTCGCAAGATTCGTGGGCCGAGCACATGGCTGGATCACGGTCCAGAGACCGTTCACACCCATGACAGGCTATCACCGTGAAGATGGTGAATATAGATGGTTAGGAAAGGCACGACGCCTGCTGGGTCAAGGGTAGGGCCCTCGTCTTGTAAGGGGTGTGATCATGATATAGCCCAGCTGGATTGAGCAAACCCGTTGAGACCGACAATGTTGGATATGATGAAAGAGAGAGTTTGACAAGTCTTGACGCCTACAATGACAGCACCAATATCTAGACTAGGTACCACCAGGGATCCATGGGTGCATAACGTCAGCGTGGACCCCCCCACCGCCCATCGCCGCTAAACTGTTCCATGCTGAATACCAGCTCCAGTTCTTCAGAATCGACAAGCTCAATCCTAATTACCTATCGCCGTCGTCTCAGAGCTCAATTACGCTGACCAACAACGCCCTTTAATTTCACCTGCAGAGATGGAACAGGAGCAGGCCCGTGAATACCTGTCAGGTATTCTCAACAAGAACCTTCGAGTCTACACGTCTGATGGTCGCTTATTCTGGGGTGCTTTCAAATGCACCGACCCCGTACGTCTCTATAAAATACCCTACGGCTTATTATTTTCCGGGTTTTCTTCTTGGCTGATACGTATCCAAAAAGGACAAAAACATTGTCCTCGCTCACACATACGAGTACCGGCAACCATCATCCAGACAGCAGGCTGAGGCAGCGGGAAAGGCCGGCTGTGAGACAATCAAGTTGGACATGACATCTCGCTATCTCGGATTAGTAGTTGTTCCTGGGCACCATATATTGAAGATGGAAGTTGAGCAGTTTGCAAGTCAGATGCAGAGCGCGGCAATGTTTCAATAATTCAATGAAATAATGAACATAATATTAGTGGCTAAAAATACAGTAAGGCTACTACAAGTGAAAGTACCCAAACAACCTTTTGCGATCCGTCCAGCTAGAAGCTATCCTCAACGCCTCACGCGATCTACATCGCATTCCTTTCATCATTATAAAACCTAGAGAGCATGGTAGAAGAAACGTGGTGAGTATATCGTGGAGCACAGCCCATGTGGCTTCACCCCTCATAGCGGTAGTCACACTCTCTAGGCAACAGCTTCCTGTGTGCGCCCGCGGGACTCGCCGTTCAGCCCACCATCACTGTCCATGATGGAGCCCCGAACATCATCTTCGTCTTCCTCGTCGCTCTCAAGATCATGGTCCCGGGCTGTCCAGGAGCTTCCATCGTTAAGAGGCACATCCTGGCCAGAGAGATCATGGCCCTCACCCCGGGCACGGATGTTGTTGCGACGTCGCTGAGACAAAGTGCGTGCGCGAGTGGAGAGCTTGGATGAGACGACAGCGTTCGAAGTGACCCAGTTGGTAAGGGAATCCTCACAGTCTTGGATAATAGCCTTACTGGCTTCATATCCATCATAGGCTTGTCGTGTCTCGCCGGGAGTGACGGGGGTGTCGTCGATGAGCTCGAGAAGATGTTTTCCATAACCAGCGATAATGGCAACCTTCTCGCAATGCTCCCGAAGGGCGTCGAATTGGTAGGTATAGGCAGCCTTGACCTTCTCACGGGTGATATTGGAGAGCTGAGCCTCGGCAACGAGGGACTCTGCCTCAGCGCGAACAAGCTCCTGCTCAAGAACAACAATCTTGGGCGAGTTAGGCTCCTTGTACTTGAGCTGGGCGATCTGGTCGGTGATCTTTTGTTTGCCTGTGATCGGCGTCAGCGAGGTAAACCAAAGTCGGGTTAATGGACGATTCTTACGGTCGCGGCTGGGCTGGACCGACGCCTCAATGTTACGAATGCTCTTCATAGTAACTCGGTATTGATCGTATCGGTCCACGTATTGGTCTTCGAGCTCGCCGATTTCGTAGAGTAGCACACCGAGCTTGTCGGTGACATCAGAGACATCTTCGTCGCCCCCTTCACCCCAGATGGAAAGTTGTTGCTATACAAGTTAGTATTCAATTCGCCGTGCACAAAAGATCGTAGACATACCGCTACTTCCATTCGCTCTCGGGCGACAGTCTCCAAGCTTCGCATCACATTCTTCTCCATCTTGACCAGCTGGGAAAGCTTCTTGGCTAGGTCCGGCCCGAACGCACCGCCGGCATTTCGGCGGAGGGCATGACCTACGTTACGAAAACTCGTCAGTGTCCGGGAGCTCGTTGTAATATTGGGGATAGACTTACCGAAGCCACCTTTGAAAAGTCGACCAGATTTTGTCGTCGACGGAGGAGGGGGAGGGTTCTAACGTCGATGTCAGCGCTGATTCTTTGGTGCGACGCGACTTTATCCACATATAAATAAGCATACCTGGAGTTGAGAAGCAGTAGGCGCCCGACTCTGGCGCATAGAATAGGTGCGATGCATGATGATGGTGATGATACGACGAGTGGTGGAGCTGAGAAAAAGGGTCCAATACGGAGGAGCAGGGAATAAGCAATATCAGGTGGGGATAACGTGGATTGATGGACAGCTGAGAAACAAGGGTGAGATATCAAAGAAGGCACAGGAGGAAGATCGAGTCCGGGAAGTTGGAGAATGTTATATGAGAGAACCAAAAACTGGGCAGCCTGGTGGTGGTGGTGGTGTTGTTGCTGCGGAGAACAAGATCGTCACCTTTTTGACCGGGGACTTGAGGCGACGTCATCAAGACTCCACATCGTCAGACTTGCGACCACAACCGAGATACGGGTTAACGCTAAGCTTTAAAGTGTCTATACCTTACGCGTACTAAAAAATAGCGGGTAATCCAAGTACTACTACATAATCCGCCAAATGTCTCAGGTCTACGTCGTCCATCTGGTCGTCGATTCAGCCGCCAAGGCTCCTCACTGTGCATCCGGGAGTGGCCTCCCTTCAGTTGTCTGGCCATCCCGAATGCGGCTCGCAGCCATCAAGCTTCGGTCAATTCCAGCGCTAGTGAGCGTCTAAGATGAGAGATGACGAAGTTGAAGTAAAATATTGGGGTCTATTGTGCGCTTGGGGGGGAAGTCATGGACTCACAGGTTCAGCGGCTCCCCGGCAGTTCCCAGCCCGGAAGAAGGGTTGCCAACGCCCGGACACGGCGGGGCATCGCGTGTTTGGACGGTTTGTGTTGATATCCGTGAAACAGGGTCCTCCGATACGGAGTAGTAATGATGATCACAGCGCTCAAAGAGGGAAGGCCTATTCTGGTGAGGCTGAGCTGAGAATGCGTTAACTGTTTGTGCTCAGATAGATTCTCATGATGTACATGCACTAACGACTGAAATGTGCATATCGTGGGCCTAGCAACAACCCATGTTGAAGAACGAGTACGTATGCAAGTGGTATAATAAGCCACAGCGGGTTTATATAAGAGAGTAAAGCTAAAACTTATTCATTTCCTAATAAGAATATATTAATTTTGTGTTGGGTTGTGCTGATTGTAGACTATAGTCTTCCGGCGATTCCGGTAGAACGTACGGAGTAGTCAAGTGCTGAATACCACTAGGAGCTGTTCATGTACTCCTATCTTTACTTCGACCTCCTTCAAAATGAACAACTTCGGGAGGTCCTTACTATTGGTGTCACTTTATATCCGTAGTTCGCTAATACAAAGCACCTTTGATGTGGCTGCAAAGGGGAACATATAAGCATAACATCTTTTTTCTGAATGGCCCCGTACAGTCATATCGAATCAATATCTTATCCCAACTTCTTAATTTCCCTATGAACTGTCTTATTGTACCGACCTGATACCTGGGAAAATGCTCCATCAGGCAAAGCGCAGCCTCGTCGACCCGCACTAAGCTTCGGTTGCAAACGCGCCCCCTGTTCAAGCCCCTGCAGCTTCCTCTCAACGCGTGTGTTGGATAGTAATTACTCTTTCACCTTCATCTTGAATCTTGGCGACAACACAATAACCTTCACATGAACAAAGGCAATTTGCGCACTTCACACTACCATCGCATGAAAGCGATTCTTTTTTTTTGTAAGGACCACAGTAAAAGAGCCTATCTTGGCTCATTCACGTCTGGACCGCGCTTCCTCTTCATATGAAAACCTGCAGCCTTTGAATTGGCCACGCGCGTTTCCCAGGCCCCAACTGGACAAACGTTATCCTTCTTTCAACCTTCAACCCTCGGTTGAAGACGCAAACTCACAATCAGTGTCGCTCTTTCCCCGCCTTCCTGCCCTAGGACCATAGTACCTGCTTTGCAGAATGGTCGTTGCAGCTGCAAGCGAAGGAGAGGGGCAATCCTAGAAAACCTTGACAAAGGTTCTTGCTGGCCGCAGTCATGGCGCCCGACCACGTCGACTTGACTCTTGAGTCGAGCGACTCTGAAAGTCCATATCACTTCCATGTTAACTCAATCCGACCAGCGGCACATAACACCACCTTTGCTCGGTTTGATCTTGATCCTCTCGCTGGCCGACCACTCCCCGGACACGCCCTCAACGGGCCTAGGAGCAAGCCCATCAGCCCACCTCCCCTGAGACGGTCCGCGACGGGCAACCCCAGCCAGGACCGTAATCCCATATCTGAGCCAGCACGTTCAATCACCTCGACTATCAGGGTAGAACCAAAATTTACGCCGGCGGATGTGGTATCTGACCATGCCCCAGACATGGCAAGGTTGTCTGGAGTGGGCGCCCCCAACCTGGGACCTCGGCAGGTCACGCCGCCTTTCGAACACCATGCCCCCAAACAAGGTCAACACGTCAACGGCACGTCTCTCAACTATCAAACTCCTCGGAAACCGGAATGGGATGTTCATCGCATCGCTCATGAGTTGACTGAATTTCGACAAGATATCAAAAATGGACATGCTCGAATGACATCCTACATCATTGAATCTACGAAGGCTACAGAGCGTCGTGTTCTCGCTGGCAATGACTTATTTGCTGGTCTTAGCAGCAAACCTGTGCCAGCCCAGAAGGGCGAAACTATGAGAATGAAATTCAAAGTAGCCACCACCTAACGCTCTGAGGCAAATGAAGCTAACTTTGGTCAATAGGAACACACCAAGCTGAAGAACTACAGGCGTGAAGACCATTATAGGATCTTGCGTATTCAGAGCAACGAAGAGCGTGTCCCCCGGTATCGCTTCCACCATGTGGAAATCAAAAAGAATGTCCTCACGCCAAATACCATGCTCACCTTTGTTCCCCACCTGAGAGATCTTGACAGCTCTGAAGAGTCTAAGTATAATCTTTGGCTGCAGGAGCTGGAGGACATCGACCGTAAATCCGGGTTCAAGCCCATGAGCCGAGAGGAAAAAGTGCGCATAACTGTTCGCTCAGAGTTTGCATCTACCGTCTCTCTCTACCTCGAAAATTGGCTAGAAAAGCTGGCACTTCCCGGCTGCAACAAATCTACCCTCATTCGTTACATGGCTAGCCGGGAACCCGACGATGCCATTACTCCCCGACAAAAGTCTGACATCCTCAATTCACATCGCCCAGCCGAGTCCAGTACCCCCCCAGAAGCCAACAGGGCCGCCGAAATGTTCACGGAAGCTTTCCACCGCGTTTTCCATAAAGGACAATCTCCGACGAAGCAAATTGAGCTGAAGGACGTCCTCTTACTTGATGAGTCTGTTGATAGTATCATGGATTCGAAGCCGAATGTGAAGGATGGCTCCAGCTCTCAGTATGAGAATGAATACGAGGCGGCCGAATACAACCTGGGAACTTATTGTATTCTTGGCTGTCTTATCTGTTTCAGTCATTCTTGTGAGCATGGGGAGTATGATGCTCAGAATTGCAAGCGCACCATTTCTATTCTTCCCCGCCTCTCGGATACTCTAAAGCGACGGAGACGCATCGGAAACGCTGCGTCAACCCTAACCAACGGACATGCATCTTTGCGTCCTTGTCCACGGAAATGCTACCAAACGTCAACACAGTCTATCATAAGCTCGCAGCAGAGGCCCTGGACCCACGAGGACCGCGTCGTGTTGCGATCTACATTTACAACAGCCAATGGGAGTCGCATCAAGAGAGATCCCTTGTGCTTTGTGGCCCAACTCCTTGAACGCGACTGTTGCGACGTTTTCCACGAGTACGAACGACTAAGCATCGCTTTACCCCCGCCTGAGCCCGTAAGCCGAACGCAAATAAGGACTGTTTCATGGTATGATCGCTTTAAGAAGACGCTCATAAGTGACTGGGAAAACCATACCAATACCCACGAGCATCAGCGGCGTGAGTTGTCGGAACCATGCAATCATGAAGGGCCCTGCACGCTAGAAAGTTGTATCTGTGTGCAACATGGCCTCCTTTGTGAGAAATTCTGTGGTTGCACAGTTGAGAACTGCGCGTACAAGTTCACAGGATGCGCTTGTCATTCTCAAGGCAAAACCTGTCTCACAAAGCAGAAGGATAGACCATGCATATGTGTGCAGTTGAACCGCGAATGCGATCCAGATCTTTGCGGTAGCTGTGGCGCACTGCAAAGGGCTGATCCTGATAATGCCGAAGACGAGGTCCTTCATGCTACTGGCTGTCAGAACTGTTCTCTGCAACGCGGCCTTCCCAAGGGTCTTGCTTTGGGTCAGAGTCAGCTTGAGGGGGTTGGGTATGGACTTTTCACTGCCGAGCCCATCGCTCAGGACGACTTCATTATCGAGTATGTCGGAGAACTCATTACTCACGACGAAGGAGTACGAAGGGAGGCTAGAAGAGGTGATGTGTTTGACGAAGAGTCTAATATCTCGTACGTGTTCACGCTTCTGGAGAACGAAGGTATCTGGGTCGACGCGGCCATCTACGGCAACCTGAGCCGGTACATCAACCACGCGTCAGAGAGCGACAAACGTGGATGCAACATCACACCCCGAATCCTTTACGTCAACGGCGAGTACCGTATCAAGTTTACGGCAATGCGGGACATCGAAGCTGGCGAGGAACTGTTTTTCAACTACGGCGAGAACTTCCCCAACCTGACCAAGAAGCTCCTCGACCATAAGGTGGGAGGCAAGTCTGACCAGGCCAAGAAGCGATCGCGCCGTCCCAATCGTGCCGACCACGGAAGGGGCGTGGCCAGGAAAGCTCCCAAAGCAGACCAAAAGAAGCCCGGAAAGGGCAAGAAGGCTGCCCATCTACTATTCGAGGACGAGGACCTGACCATGACCGACTTGCTCGGGTTTCCATTGAGTTCATTGCGCAAGCGCAAGCGGGGAGCACACGACGATTCCGAGGAGGAGGAATACCATCCAACGGGAACAGATGCGACGTCTCGCGCAGAGAGTCCATCAACAGCTGATTCGGACTTTGCTTCGAATAAGGGACCTGCTAGACTCAGGAAGCGATCACGGCCACAGCCCAAACCGACAGCGTCTGAACAGGCAGGCAAGCCTCGAGGAGAGCCCAAGACACGGGGAAAACGGGGTGGAGCCAGACCTGGCAGTGGGAGACCTAGAAAGTATCCTCGCACCGCCCCCAAGCCCGCTCCAGCCCCAAACCCCGAGCAACCAGCCGCCACTACTCCGGAGGAGCCTCATGTGGTACCCGAGCTGACACAACCAGTGGTAACAGCACTGGGGTTGCAAAAGCCACAGGCCATGGAGATTGATGACAGCCTCGATGACATCGACAACCATAGTGAGTATGTAAAAGATTCTATCCTATACAGTCAACTAGACGACGACGAGGATGATGAGGACGAGGACCAGGATGTGGTGATTCGCGGGCAGAGACATGGGAAGAGGAATCGACGGCTTCCCGCAAAACTGCGGGATGATGAACCTTGGGCAAGTGCGAGTCAGTGAAGCAAGGAAACGTCAGCATGGATCCTTTCTTTGGTGGTAGACGGTTGTTTTGATGTAAGATAAGCGAGGGGTATCGCATCTATCCTTAACCTAATATGCTGTATGTGGATTGGGACAGTAAAGGGTTGGAGACACTGGGTATAGATTGGGGGAAAGTCATGGGAAGATATTAGTTGAGTTGTTTCGCAATTGGGAACGCAGCTAGCCAATAACATCTTTTATCTGCTTGGCGTGCTTGGTAATTGGTTTAATTAGGTAGTTTAACCACTTGACTGCCGATATACTGTACATGAGCGCTACCTGATATCATGTTTACGAAAAAGCGAGCAACATTCCAGGTTTCCATGGAACTTTCGCAAAATCATGGTTGGCTGGCTGACTTGTGCAGCAGCTCACAAGCCACAACTGAGAGCTTTGTGCATGCCCCGCTACGGCCCGCTCTCTCCAGCCACAAACGATGACGTTGTCGATTCGAAAGCAACGGAAGCAGCTGCCGCACGAGAGCTTGCCAGGCTTGCCAAGTCCAACTGACCACCTTTTCCTCTCCCTCTCCCTACAAAAACACGTACCTTGCAGCGAGAAGCTCTTTCTTCTCAAACACACAAAGAATACCCTCTCTCGTCGACTCTTGTATTCGACCTCTTTTATTGTGTTCATACTGATCAGAAGCTTCCTCATCAGCTCCATCTCCAATTCCTCGCGTGCTGAGAAGCGCTCTCGCTGTTTACCCCTCCCCAGCTCCTACCGTCACCATGACGCTCTACTACACTCTTGTATGTGCTCCTTTATCGCGGAGCTGCTCGCTGGCTAGGAGTGCTCTGGCCGGTTCTTCAACAGACACTTTTTCTAATCAGGTCGTTTGCAGGTCTTTGTGCTGCTGGTGTTCGAGATGGCGCTGTTCATGCTCCTGATCGTGCCCATGCCTTTCAACGTCAAGCGCAAGCTTTTTACGTGCGTCAAACAGTCTTGCGTGCTACGAAGAGCTACAGGCTAATAGAAATAGCTTCATTTCCGAGAGTCCTGTCGTCGCCAAAATACAGTACTGGATGAAGATCACGTTTATCTTCATCCTAATTCTTTTCATTGACAGCGTCAACCGAGTCTACCGCGTCCAGCTCGAGCTCATGGCTGCTTCGGAGCAGAACAAGCAGGGAGCGTAAGTCATTTGCCCTTTCTGAGACCTCTGTCACGTATAGCTCCGACTTTGGTTGAAAACAATATTAACAGTATCTTGAACCACAGTGCCGCCGTTATGGGTCACGAACGCCTCGAAGTCCAAGCCCGCAAGTTCTACTCGCAGCGCAACATGTACCTCTGTGGCTTCACACTCTTCTTGTCCCTCATTCTTAACCGCACCTACGTTATGATCCTCGAGGTGATGCGCCTCGAGGACAAGGTTCGCTCTTACGAGGGTACTAAGGAGAACACTAAGGAGAGTGAGAAGCTTGCTGTTGCTGGTAAGCCGGGTGAGGTGGCGAGACTCCGAAAGGAGCTTGACATCAAGGAGCAAGACCTGCAGACTCTCAAGAAGCAGAGCGAGCAGCTGCACAAGAGTTACGACGAGCTTAGCGACAAGTACGCCGCCACTCAACAAACCGGCGAGGGCAAGAAGATCCTCTAAACAACGGCTTGTTGGAACACCTTTGCTCTTGGAAGAATCTCTGTCTATGAACGCAATCGACACTAATGTCGGAACGTTTAGACTAATAGGTGGTTTGCTAGAGACTACGTCTGCACCTCTCAGGGTATATAAAGAAAAACACAGGCTCATGTCGCAATTGGGAACATATGTAAAAACAATGGGTATAACGGTCACGGGGTCAAGCAACGGCGTTGACGACTGGCGAGTACCAGGCTATCGAGAATTTGAGATTGTATTCGATTTTCCATGTTTCGCTCTTATGTCCTCATTGAGTCCAACGAGTGGGAATTCATCAGGATGAAGCAGGCTGTGATGCCGTAACCAATACCTGAAACATAACCAGCTACTCATAGCGTCCCACATAGAGCTTTTGAAAAGCTTACATTGTTTTCAGTAACCCGTGTCGTACTTTTCTGGGAATAAAATACCATTTGCCATATCCAAAACTGCTAGTTCATGCTCATCTGAAGCATTATCTTCATCCCACGGCAAAAGGCCCATGGCACGCATGCCATTTAGACCTCCTGCCTCGCCGACTTCTTGCACGGCCTCATCACCACCCACGGATACATCACTTGTAGGAGCGCCACCAAAGTCCGGGCCCGACTCGCCGATGAGAAATGTCTTGCGCTGGTGGGCAAGATAGAGGGCGTTGGTTTGGGTCAGCGGACAGGCGGGAAGGTAGAGAATGGCGGTGGTCGGAAGGTCTGGACGGTGACGGCGGTCGAGTGCGTAGACAGCGTCACAGTGCCACACAAGATAGTCGCCCGGGTCTAGTCGGGGGATGGGAATCATACTGCGGTGAAGCTGGAGGTGGGGGTGCAGGGCGTCGTTGAGCTCTTGTGGATAGGAAGGCAGGGCGCCCTGGATGATGGACGAAGGCGGTTGCTCGAGGATCCAGTTGTCGGGCGAGAGGAAGTCTGGATGAGATGGCGATGACTTGACGGGGATGAAGAGCGGGCGGAGGAGAAGATATGCGGTTGTGAGACGTATCATGGGACAGAGCAGAAGAGTGCCTTGGCCGACAGGTAGGTCACTTAGAGAGATCCAGCCCTGAAACATGCGAAACATGCTACATGAGCCGTCGCCGTTGTAAAGATCACTCGTCACCTTGAGTCGAGTGCTGCTCTCCCACGGATCCCAGTCTTCCCAATGACCATCCCAGATGCGTTGATATGTTCCCGCCAAGCCGTAGCCATCGGGCTCCCAGCGTTCCACGCTCCCGCCATCTACGTACACACTTAGAGAGCACGTCTCATCTTGAGGACTCCTGATTCTCACGCGGTCAGCATAAGTGACAGGAAAGTTGGGGCTGACGAGTGCTGCCGGGTCGGATGAATGCCATAGGTTCATGAGAAACTGCTGGGCGACCAGGGCATTTTCGTGGGCTCTGGCTTTGATTTGTGCAGGAGACCAGTATATGCCGTACAAGTGAGGATCGTGCGTAGGAAGCCGTTGGGCTCGAGGATCCTCCTGAAGATACGCGTCTGTATCTGTTTTCCATTGCGAGGCGGTGTGATAAGGGATGACACTTCGTATCACACCAACACCACGCTCCTTTAGTAGGGTCGAGAAGTTATCCGCTGCTGAAGGATTCTTCAAATCGTCAAACGAGATTGAAGGGAAGATGTCAGTGCCTGTATTGACGACAGTCTCGATTTCGGCTTTCAGCTTGGTCAGTAGTCTCGCCCACGAAGCCTTGATTTCCGCTTCCTTCCCAGCAATCAAGCGTTGCTTGATTCGTGCGAACCTGAGAGGAAGAGGCGTAGGTTCGGTCGTCTGGGCGAACATGCTGCTCGAGGGTCCATGTCTATAGCCTCTAGGTGCCATGCTTGTGGCTGAAGACGGTGTCAAGGAGAATGTGATAAGGGCGCTGAACGGGGCTGGCAAGACGTCTCTCTTTGATGGGCGTGTGTTACTAGTTAGATCTTTGCGATATAGATAAGGAATGCCGGCCAGATTTCAAAGATCGCATGAGCTCTGCTCGCACTTATAGAGGAAAGCTTGACATTGTGGACGTTCTGCGGGACATGCGTTGCTTTTATGTCGGTATCTAACGTTATCTGGCCTGCCGTGATGGATGTCTTGTGCAACAAGTTTTTCCAAGTGTATATGTTATCGTGACGTTCTCTAGAAGTGTATTGCTTGCTCTGCGGTAACTCCTCGGTTGGATCTGTCGTTTTCGGGTCTTGATCGCTACCACGGCCCGGAGACCCGAGATGAAGCATCACTAGCATGGTCTCCAGTGAGGTAATCATCGGAACTCGGGCAGCTATGGGGTGACTTGTGTGTTATTATCCGTTTGTTGTACGTTGCATCAACGATCAGCCGTCCTCTGCCATTGCGTGTAGCTGAACGCACAACGGGAGGCCGATGGTAGTTCACTACAGGGCTAGACCTTCAACCGCTTTGATCGACGAAGTACAGGTTGCTCGTGGGCTTCTTTCCCGGATCCCTGAGTTCCGGTTTCAGGGTAAGGCTTCCGCTTGGTTGGAGGTGAGGCTCTCTTCTCCTTTCTGCGCTTTGCTTCCTCTATTCTCTTCTTGTCTTCGGAGTGTGTCTGTTTTGCCTCCTCCGGAAGAATGCCCTTTTTGAGATCATCCACAGGTTTCTTCCCCTTTAGTGAGCTCATCAATACGAATGCGACCTTTTCCGTGTCACTTGCAGATACTCCAAGTCTATCACGTAGATCGTCGGCTTTGGAGCACAGGGCTTCGTACTCGTTGGCGTTGTACTTGATAAGGTCCTGCTTTCCATTGCAGCACAACCACCAAAAGGCTTCATCAGAGAAGAAGATGACCCGAGTCTGGTCATGAACAGCCAAGAGAAGGGACGCCGTTGCAGGGCCGATACCTTTGAGCTTGGTCAGGATTTTGATGGTGGCTCGTATATCACCGTCCTTTCTGTAAATCTCAAGTGCTTGCTTGACAACATCCTCGGCCACGTCCGGGTCATTGGACGAGACAAGCTTCATCAATGTCGGCCTAAACTTTCCATATTTCCTGTATAGTTGTGAGCAACTCATCCGCTAAATCAAACAGGAACGCGTGCTTACAGCTTCCATTGCAGGAGCTTTTTGATGTCATCAAGCTTCATCGGACGCGTTTCTCCTCCGGAGCTAAATGTCTTTAACGCGTCATCGTAGCGATATTCGTCGAGCTCTCTGAGCATTGGCTGACCAGCTTTGGCTGTAATCAAAACCACATGTGTTAGCATCATTCTCGGGGACTGATAAAGCAAAGTAAATCAACGTACCACTCGTTGCATTGGAGGCGCCTTGAATCATCGCAGGGTACCTCCCCAAGTGATGATTAAATGCATCTTTCGTGATTTCATCAGCCGAAATGTACTCTGAAGCCATAATTTCGGAATGTGAAGATGGCGGATGATGGGGGATGAAGAAGGGAAGTTAGAAAGCCATGTCAAGCGCGACGCGATCGTGTTAGTCGCACAGCCCACTCGCTCACTCACTGTACGTGATAAGGTGGTTAGAACCATACATCTTGACACTGCACCATTCATTCAAGCACCTCAAGAAGTGCCGAAATTTCTCTCTCGCCATATTCATGAAAGATATCACTCTGTGATTTAAAACATGGCTCCAAGCAGCAGGTTTAATCGCTAGGGCGCTCAGTCGTTACATTCAAGTCAAGCCACCCACTGGTCCTCGACCTCCCCAACCAGCTTCCACAGCTTATCAAAGACGTTGTTGGCATCGTACTGCTTCTTCAACGCCCTCAGCCGCTTCGCGTTCGCTCCAAAGGCCTTCTCCGCCGAGACGGCGTCGTTACCAACGTTGTTGATATAATGGCCAACGCCGTCCTCCAGCTTCGCATCGTTATAGCCCAACTCCCGGATACCCTGCTGAAACACCCGGTTGAACTCGCGCATCTTTTGGTCCAGACTTGCATCTTGCCATCTCCACGCCAATCCGATGTTATAGTAGTTGCCTCGGTTGTTGAAAGACGTTGATTCGATGGGGACGGCCCGGATCTTGGCATGAGGGACGCACTCAAAAACAATCAAACTGCCCTTGGTACTTGGGTTGGCCTCGGTGAAGGCCTCGATCCGGTCACTGATTGTTTCGGCGGTCGATAGGCCGAGAGGAAGAGTGAAATTACTGCCGCCAAACAGATACCGGGCTCCAGGAGCGAACATCTCATCGCCAGCCTTGTTGAAGATGGGATAAGGCATCGGCCCAACCTGCTTCATCACCGATTCGAGTTCCAGAATTGGTGCAAAGAACTTGGGACCCTCCTCGAGTGCATTGGCTCCGACATGAGCCACCTGCATGACAATGACCCAGGGACGAGGCGCATCTGGATCTGGGCCAGGAGGGCCATGAGTAAAGCTGACGATGAAGAACTCCGTCCCGCCGTGGGTCTCTTCCCATTTATTCATGAAATCAACAACAGCCGGGAGCTTGTCCTTGGTCAGAATGATAGGGCCGGCCCAGATATCGCCTTGTGGGAAGACTCTGCTGGTGAACTGCGTAACTACGCCGAAACTGCTGCCCGCACCACGAAGAGCCCAGAAGAGATCCGGGTTCTCTGATTCAGACGCAGTGACGATGCTTCCGTCGGCCAAGACAACTTGGCACGACAGTAGTAGGTCAATGGACAATCCGTAGAGGCCGGACAAGATGCCATAACCTCCGTGGAGAATGAGACCGCCAACGCCAGTATGGGAGACAGTGCCTCCCACAGTCGCGAGACCATGGGGCCAAAGCGCATCATCAACATCCGCCCAGAGGCAACCCCCTCCAAAAGAGACCGTCCTCGCCTCTGTATCTACCGAGACCTCCCTCATCAGTGACAAGTCCAGGACCATACCCTCAGGAGATGGCGAGCTAGAGGTTTGAGACGTGCTGTGACCACCCCCTTTGACATTGGACTTGATGCCCCTTGAGGTTGCGAACTTGACGACTAAGCTAACTTCTTCGACAGTGGCAGGCTGGGCTACTGCGGCCTATACACAAGTCAGTCATTGTTGTTGTGATTGAGCGAGGTCAACTCACAGCAGGCTTGACACAAGTGGCACTCCATCGCTGCAAGCTGGGTTCAAAGGCATCATCACCAGGAAGTAGGAGTCTTCCCTTTACCAACTCATTGCGCAAAGCCAAGAACATTTTCACAGCCAGATTAATCAGTTTGATAGTTGACGAGTTATTTGTATACCTTGACCGGACCATCAAGTTAGACTCGGCACCGTTCTTATACTACTACATAGTTGATACTCTCCAATCGGTATAGATTCTCAACTGGGCAAAGGCAGCGTTTCTCACGTCAGCATCAGTGGAGTAGACATGCTGAAGTGATATTCCCACAGCCAACACAATACAGCGGATGTCCAAAGCAGTATGGGCTTGTTGGCGAGCTCAGGCGCAAACGTGGGGAAGCGAGAATGGTTGGCGCTTAAGGTGGTTCATGTTAGCTGATGTGGTTCTAAACGGTACATATTAGCCAGTCGTTACGTTACGTTTTTCCAACAATAAATGTCCCAGGATACGGGTGTTAGACGAGGCAGCAGACCGAGGCATTCTCACTGTTCTTGGCGGCTCGTGTAAGTAGAGGCATCAAATATACTATCAAAACAACATGCCTAGGCCTCTGCAAATTATGGTGTCTCACACCTGTTGCAAGTAATTTACTACAAGACCAAACCTTTGTCCAAATGTTACTTCAAACCCCATATTTTACGCATTTCTTCAACCTCCCGTCGTCAATTTACGTTACACGGTATAGTACATGTACGTACCGCTACGAAACGTGCCATGTTCTGGAACGGTCGAGACCCTCGAAGCGAGCCAAAACGGCGAACAGAAAAAAAAAAGTTGCAGGCAAAAAGGCCATTTTTAGACTAGATAACGGAAGAGCGATAAAGGGTCCCCCCCTCCGTTTTGCGTCTGACCAAAACATCCATCTTGCATCTTTTAACACCACCAGTCCAGTCTAACTAATAGACGCCAAGTATAACTCCTACACACGATATCTCTCTATCCTATCAGACAACATATCGCAACCATGGGTAACGTACGTCGGATCCCTTCCCTTCCCAAAGATGGGACTCGGTGCTGACGGGATCGGGATACAGGGTGCCAAGGCTCAGCAGAAGCGTGATCGCAACCAGAAGGACAAGAACGTGGCCAAGTCGCAGCTCAAGGTGGTACGTTATCAGAATCCCTCGCCTGTTGTTTGACTGCTGCTAAACCTCGCTGCGACAGAACTCCAAGGCTTGCGACATTCAGTGCCAGGTCTGCAAGTCGACTTTCCTCAAGACCACCAAGGCTCCCGCGTACGTTATCTCCCACGAAACCTCTCCTTCTTCCTGCCTTCTTATAGAACTAACATACGCCTCTCCAGTCTCACCGAGCACGCCGCGAACAAGCACAGCAAGACGCTACCCGAGTGCTTCCCTACCTTTGAGCAGTAGATCTTTGGACGAGTGCTTTACCTGAAACACACGTTGGCGTAGGGAGAAAGGGGGTGCAAGAAAAAGTCTGGGAGCATTTAGCGAAGCGAGGCGTACTTTGCCAGTTGTGGTGGTGTGGTAGAGATGGGGATGTGAGATTGCGACGCAGAGATGATGTGACGGTATTCACGATGAAGATGCTTTATATGGTTCTTTTTTATTCGCTTTCCATTCACTTTCCTAGTAACAACTGGGGTGATTGGCTTCTGACGGGTATCCCTCAAAGGATATATCTCTAATAGAGCTACTTCCTTCTCTGGCCGACTACTCAGTGAGCCTCGACAGCCTGGGGAGCCGTCTCAACCGCCGGTGCCGTCTCCCCCTTTTGCTGCCTCACCCTCGCCTGCTCCTCACGAATCTCGGCCAGTATATCCGAGTACCAGCGCTCACCAACGTCGGGATGGCTCTTGATGCGGTTGCGCAGCGTTGCCTCGCCGAGCGTCTTTGCGACGCCGCCCGCGCGAAACGTGAACTCGACATCATCGATGCGTCCGCCGTTGCGCTCGACGATGCGCCTCCGCTGCTCCCGCACGCTCTCGGGCACGCGGCCCACGCCCACCTCCTCGAGGTCCTCGAACTCGGCGTCCATGCGCACGCCCTGGAAGAAGGGGATGGAGAAGCGCGCGCCTGAGCCCGCGGCGGGGGACAGCACGCGATGCGTCGTCGACACGCACACGCCCTGTGTCAGCGCCTCGAGGCCCTGTCCGATGGCCACCACCAGCGTCCCCGGGATAGGCTCGCAGTCGATCCACGCGCCGCGGATGTTCTGCACCTGGAGGCCCTTGTGCGACGTCGCCTGGAGCAGGTAGCTCGTGAGCATGCTGTCCTTGTGCGGCCCCACGCCCTGCCCCTGGCCGTCCGCGTCCTTGCCGAGCTCTGAGATGTCGGGGTACTTGACGATCTTGAGCTTGTGTTGCTGGTCCTCGTCAAAGTACTTGTTAAAGGCATCGCCAGGAAGGTCAATGGCCTCAGCGATGAGGGACGTGAAGTAGATAGAGATGCTGCCCATGCGGTCCATGTAGTCTGTGTACGTTTTGCGGAATCCCGGCAGTGACTCTTCACCAGGCCATTGATTCGGAGCCGTCAGGTTCCGATACAGTGGCGATCCTGGCTCCGGGATGGGATGCTCGGTGGAAAGGTCGATCTGCTCTCGGTGGTCAATCTCTCCGGCTGTGATCTCGGCCGAGAGGCGTGAGTAGCCTAGAAACGAGGGCGCATTCTTCATCTCAATCTTGAGTCTGTAACCGTAAGTCAGCATGAGAACTAGTTAGCAGTAAAATCGACAACAAAACAATAAACTCACTTCTCCTCTTCCGGAATTTCAAAGAATGCTTTGCCGAGATCAATGACTTCCTGGAATAGCTCATCAGGAATACCAACGTTCTTCAAGTAGAGAAAGCCGACTTCCATGAGCGCATGGCGAAGTTGTTTAAGAAACTCAGGCTTGGTAGCTGGATCCTTGGCCGCAGCCAGGTCCAGGATCGGGATGGACGTAAAAGACATGTCTCTGGCAGTCAATTATCCCAAAAATAAGTGAGAGATCTGCAGTACCTTAAGTTAAGAGCTTAAACCAATGTTCCATAGGGCGTCATTTGACACAATTTATTGATTTGTAACTTGGTATCTCTCCCTCACTCTCACTCTCTCACGAATAGCCAAGATAAGTTGCCCATCACCTCATCACGCCATGGCGCAATTGGTCCACCACGACACACACACCTTTTTCTCCTCTTTGTGCTCCGCAGCGACAACAACCGACTCCCGATGAATGCCGGGTGGCGTATGGTTGGTGATTGCCTCCATCATGTCCGATTTCGGTAATGGTGCTACATCTGGCACATGTTGCGTCTTGGTCCTCGATTGAGCAAAAATGCGAGCACAACAAAACGCCGGCGCTGCCATCTTCTCCAGTTCAGGCATCCTTCGAACCAGACTGTCTCTAGTATAATACACGAAATTGACAATAATGGGCTTCATCGCCCGCTCTCTCCACCGTCGTTATACTTTGTCTCATGAAGCCGACAGAGGCTTTGTCGCAAGCAGACTCGTAACTTTGTAGAACATGTCCTCAATCGGGGGCGCCGCGAAAGCAGGGGCTGCATCAAAGATATCTGCTAGGCTGTGTTGGTGAATCACATTGTGGTGCACCTCGTCGTCGTCTTCCATCTCCACGTCCTCGCTTTCAGCTTCTGGTTCGACATCTTCGGCATCGCTTGCCATGTCCTCATCCTCGTCAATGAGAGCAAGGCTCTTCTGATTGCTCTCGGTCTCAGAGCCTGCGAGGCGCAGATCCTCGAGAGGCTGCACGGTCGCAAGGGACGATGCATCGGATCCCTCAGCAACAACCCACACCTGAGCCGCATCATCGAGGGCGATGAAGCCGCTCTTTTCAGGAGCAGATACCAGACTGACTATCCGTTGAGGCGTGCTGCGAACCAGCAGGGGCTCGATCTCATCGGGCTCGAACACGGCTAGAAGGGAGCCCTCGCTTGCGGGCAGAGCTAGAGCAAAGTGCCCAGACGTATGGTCGACAGCGAGTTGCAACAAGCCATTCGCCGCAGGGAACTTGGGCATAACCACGCCATAGCGCAGCTCGTCGCTCACAACGTCGTAAACGCGCAGCTCATCAGACAGAACGACCACAAAGGGCGAAAGCGCGCGAACAGACCGCAGCTGTCCCTTCCACTGGCCCTCTAGTGTCTTGACAACCTCACCAGATGCGGCGTCGATCACGTAGATGGCACCACAGCCCGCTGTCCCGAAAGCCACGAAAAGGGTCGACCCATCTTCTGAATAGGCAATGCTTCCCTGAGGCTCGTACTTTGCGGACGGGTCCGGGATGTCGATCGTGCCCTCCTGAGGCACACCGTCGCCCACAGGAATCACCTGAGAGCAGCTCCATGTGAAAACCTCTCGGCCGTTGGGTCCTTTTACGAGAACACCATTTTGAGATCTCGTCTTGGGACGCCATAGACGAACTGTTCCATCGGTTCCGATGGTTGCAAAGCACGTTGAGACGGGATTTGACGCTAAGTCAAGAATTGCCTCGTTACGACTCGTAGCATGAGGGGCATTGATCCTTGAAACCAGGGCAATTTGATCTTCGCTTTGTCGCGTCTCCCAGAACTTGAGATACACTTCCCGTCGCTCTTGGATGAACTGGTCCTTCTGATCGCCCATAACGTTCTCGACATCCCGCGTTGAGGGTTCCCACGTGTCTACACTAGCTAGCCATTCACCGTCCGCCGAGAATGAGATATGGGTGATCAGTGGCTCATCGATAGGGTTGCCTTTGTTTGTCAGATTGACGTCCGTGGGCTGAGTGCGAGCAAGAGCTTGTTTGGACACGCTTCGGAAAGTCTCGAGGTCAAAGGTTTGCAACAAGGGAGCGGAGAAGCCGCCAGTCAGTGTAGCCTGGCGTCCATTTCCGACACAGACGTACAAGCGTGAGTGATCTGTTTGGCTGATGGCAGCTGGGATTGGCCGCCGCACGTCTTCGGGCGTCGTCCATGTTCGTCGGACTAGAAGATCCTTCGGAGTTGAGACATTTACCGCAGCAGATTGGATCCCAGCAATATACGCTGTTGGCTTCATCTCAGCGGTTGAAATGATCATGACGGAGTTATCATCAAGATGGACGACATAGGAGGATCCGTTGGCAGAGACCACGATGTTTTCGACACTTCCGGAGAGATGCGGTAGAAAATCTTTCCTCCCTGTGTCCATCTGCCATAGCACCAGGGCGTTCTCAGAGCCTCCCGAAATCATGTAGTTGCCTGTGAGGGATCAGCACAGGCTAGAGCATAGCTAAGAGCGCGAATAATCTTACCATCCTGTGACCATTTTAACGCATGCACAGCTTTTCTATGCCAGTGAAAGTTCTGTGCCTGAATGGGCTCCTTGTCTGAGCCAGACTTGGTGAGGGCTTGGCTCCGAGCCAAGGCATCATGGTAGAGGTAAATCGAACCGCGAGCGCCGCCAACAATAATGTCCAAAACAGGCGCAGTCTCCTGTCGCGACCTCTTTCCTCCTGTGGCTAACCTTGAGTGCACCCTGAGATCGAGTGCTGTGACCAGGTCGGGAACATCAAATGTGTAGATCTCGTACTCCACGGCGGAGAGGCTATCGAGTTGCCGCGGCGAAGAGAGACCAAAGAAAAGGCGATCGTTTATTCCGCCGACCAGTACGTGACCATCCTCCCTCGTTTCCAGCAGTTGCAGGCCATTTCCGGGTTTTGTCATGCTCAAGACGACCTTCGACTCGAGCTCCGCCTTGGCTGTCGCGAGGTATGCGACAACCTCTATCTGTCCGGGCTTATCAGACTCGGCAACGAGAGTAACTTCTTGTAGCTTGCCAGCAATCTTCTTCGTCAAGATTACCATCGCTCTGGCGGTTCCTGATCGGGTTTGAAAGGACTCGGGAATCGCTGAGCTTGCCCAGTTGACCTGCAGCACGCGGCCATCAGAGCACGCCACCCAAACGAGCTCGGCGTTGTGCTTTGACTGTCGCATAGCGACAATATGCGCAGGTGAAGGTGTCTTCCTTTCGGAGGCTTCGACGGCAGAAATCGGGATTCGGCGAATAAGTAAGGAGTCGGTTGCCGAGTAGACCTGGATTGAGGTGTTGTAGGCGACGATAAGGTATCTGAAAGAGGTCAGCCACGGCACTTCTCGTCAACTTCTTAGAGCTTACTGCTCGTCCTCTGTCAGGATAGGATCAATATCAAGCATCCTGCCGCCCATGGGTTTCGAGACGCGCCATCCGGCTTCGGTATTGTCGAATTGACGGACGACCTCGAGCTCCCTAGATCCGGCGGTCTCAAGAGCTCCAGAAAGCCCGTTCAGTTCAGAAACTGTGCCGTTGACGCCAAGGAGTTGTTCGACATCTGATTTGCTGCCATTGGCCTTTTTTCCCTTGCGCTCAGCTCTGAGTCGCTTTGATCTCGAATCGTTCTCATTCACGTCCCGCTTGCGCTTCTTGACCGGGTCGTCTTTTGTCCGAAGGCTCTTGTTGCCAGCCATATCACCACCTTTCTCTGCGCAATCGGCACAGAGTCAAATGTTGCAGTTGAGGTGGTCTAGGAGAGGGTCGTCGGCGTCGGGGAAAAAAGTGAGAGAATGCCTTCTGCTTGGGGAGTTCGCAGAAATTTTGGTCCCGCTTTGCTGAACTTTTTGTTACTGATAAGATAAGGCGGCTTTCGGGTAAACGTCGGCAAGCAAGAATTTATTTTCAAACTCTACCTAGACGACGCCTAATCATCGCGAGCTTTTCTCGAAGCGTACTACTTGCTTGTTGTCGCAACCCTTTTTGAAAGAAACACGAGTGCCGCGCGATCTAGCCAGACAGTCAAGATGATTATCCCCATTCGTTGTTTCTCTTGCGGAAAGGTGAGAGACTCCTTTTGCAACGCGACGATTGATTTCCTTGCTGACTAGTGTATCGCGTAGGTCACTGGCGACCTTTGGGAACGCTACCTTCAACTGATCGCAGACCCCCGAAAGACCGATGGGTAAGCTTTTTCACCCTAATTAACCCTAGATAAAAGCTGACGGTGCTATATAGCGACGCTATGGACGAGCTCGGTCTCAAGCGGTACTGCTGCCGCCGCATGATCATGACTCACGTTGATCTTATCGAGAAGCTTCTCAAGTAGGAAGAAACCACACGGATGATAATTTACTAGATCGGCTGTTGACATCATGTTTAGGTATACGCCCGACGGCCGAAACGAGAAGAAGCAGCGGTTGAACGAGTTCGCGTAGAACCAGTCCTCGTGAAATGGTATAAGAAAGGTCGTGCATGGTCTGGCGTTATGGAATGCAAATCAGTATCTCGTTTGGACGGCGCAAGGAGGGACTCGCAATGAAAAAGGGCTAGAGCATTCGAGTACTCGCAATTTACAGTAACTCTACAACATGTGTCTTGGGTC
Organism: Fusarium staphyleae; assembly: GCA_017140175.1. Classification (NCBI taxonomy): domain Eukaryota; kingdom Fungi; phylum Ascomycota; class Sordariomycetes; order Hypocreales; family Nectriaceae; genus Fusarium; species Fusarium staphyleae. The sequence goes on from JADDON010000212.1 coordinate 68,054, forward strand.
CCTCTAGTGCAAGGTTTACGATACTCCAGGTCAGCTTCAGCATTCTTACCTCGATTTCTCCAGTGGAGAGCAAGACGCTGTTCGGCCAGGACGTTGGCTCCTATCACCCTGTCCTTCGAGTGAGAGGATGTAACTCCAGACATGGAGAAAGATGGCCGATTCGCTCATCATGGGTTATGTGAGTTAGCTCCGCTAAAGCCTGTGCTCAAAAAGCGGTGGGCATATGGCTGTGGTAAGAGACAAAGAATGGAATAGCCTGAGGTGATCCCACGCACCCGGAGCAACGTGCGGGTGTCGGAGCCAACAAGACTCTTCGCTAAATGGAGCCTGCTAAGGCCTCAACCCTGCCTCGCATGTCGTTCATCTCACCTGACTTTGCGGTAGCAGCCTTGGTCCGGACACTCCGCGTTTTCAAGGTATTATGATGTTGTTTTGAGCCTATCCATGCGGTCCACATAACAGGTATGGGGCGGACGTTATTTCTTTGAGTAAAACAGAGTCATAGAATTCTTCGCTCCAAACCAACGACTCAATCCTATAGGACAGATAATTCGCAGACCTAAGCTGTCAGAGAAGTAAACGGTCCGAGTCTCAAAAACCTCGACTCGATCGACTCAGGACGGCGACCGACATCACGCCGAGACTCTTGCAGGAAGCCATTACCAGACAGCTGGGTACTGCATGTCAATGGCCTGGCTGATGAGACGTGGCATAATTTGCAACCGCTATAAGCATCCAAGTCGCAATGCCTACTAGTTACGTAGTAGGCCATTTTTAGTCGATCTCGTCAAGACGGCCTAGAAGGCGGGCATTTGCCTAGCCAAGGGTGAATAAGCAATCAGGCACTGAAGCAAACTTATTTGCGGCCAATCCGGAGCCCTACCAACCTTTGAGGCCCGCCGTTTTATGTTTAATCCTAGAAGTAAACTGGAGTTTGGTTTGGCTGACGGCAAATCGAGCAGGATATGTCGACAACTCAGACTCTCTTATTGGGAGTGGTTGGTAACAACGAAGTGGGAGGCATCTCCCGTGTGGTCGCTTGCGCATCATCTTTGCCAGAGAGGGATAGCCTTAAGATCAATTGGTATCATTGAGTCATCGGTTTCTCTGTGCTTTTCACCTCACTCTTCTACCATGCATGGTGAGCATGATTTGCTGCGCTGGGGTGGTCAGACAAGTTACTCAAAGAGGGCAACAGCCGCGCCCTTGAATCGGCATGGCTCATATTACCCGCCAACTCAGCGCGGCGTTGTGTCACGAGCCAACAACACGAGCCAACAACACGAACCAGCAAAAAGCGTCCGTGGTCAAACATCAGGCTTCTCTGGCGCCTAGGTATGCAGTACACTTTGCAACTGCAGGTTAACTCCATGTTCTCGCAAAACTTGTTGGCGCGGTGCATTGGCTCGGCCGGCTATGCTCTGCCAGGGATTTTCAGGCTCATGCTGGCCAGGACGAACACGTTAGAGACGTCTACGGATATGGACAGACAGGTTGGGTAACATTTGGGTCTCCAGGTCTCTTTGTATGTGGAACCCGGGATTCGTTCCGGAAGGAAAGAAACTCACGCCGCAACCCTGTCTTTGTTGGTCTGAAGAAGAAATCGAGAAGGTAGCCCCGGCTTCGAGAGAAACAAAAGCTTGTCCACTTTGAAGGCCAACTCATGAACCACCAAGAAAGGGCAAAGCACACGCTGACCAACAGGCTGACGAGGAAGCCTTGTCCCCGCACCGGCTGGCTGGATACGGATCACTAGAACGGTTCCGACAATCTGTCTAGCGCTGTGATAGCTGAAACGACGCAGCAGGCATTGGAGCTGTCACCACGCTAAAATGGCTCCTAGGATAAGGATCCTGGGCGCAGTTTGTGTCTTTGACATGGATGATGCGAAGACTAGAGATAGTTAGCCCGTGAACGAGCCATGGTATTGAGCCGAGTGCTTAAGAAAGTTGTCAGTTGACAAGGCAGAGGGAGATAAGTAATGAGCATACAAGTTAGTTGATGGACAGCGAAGCATCTTGCATATGGAGTCAGGAATTCCGAGCCGAAAAAACATACTGGGCATTTCAAGGGACCGCGTGATGGATGCCCCTCTGCGGTCTCGGCTAGTGGAGCCACGGCTAAGTTTTAGCGCAGCCAAATCCGCCGTGACCAGACTGCTGGGATCGAAGATGCCAGCCGTTGACTGGTCTGTCTGCTAGGCTCGCAGCGACCCTGCGTGCCCAGGGCGTTTAGAAGCACAACCCACGAGTCCCCAAGACGTGGGGTTCTGGCTAGTCTGGATGGGACATGCCCCTGGGCTAGTACCTCTAAGAGTTGAACAAAGAGTGTGGGAAGGCAGGGTCGCTCCTCCACGGCCAGAATGTCCTGTACGTTGTGGTGGGCTGAATCGGGCCCGAATTGGGGGGAAAGAAGAATCTATCGGCTATCGACTGGAACTGTTCCGCTTGAGGCGGCCTCGGGTTCAGGTGACGCTGAGCGAGATGATAAAACTACCTAGGTAGCCTGGCGGAATGTCTCGGTTTGTGGTGCAGCCAACATGCGTCAAGAGAGGGTCGCTGTCTCGGGTTGAAGAAGTGTGTTGGCAGCCTCCAGTAAGCCCGGTTATCGACAACCACTGTTGCATTGTGCCGATAACGATATGTTGGTTGTTGGTGAGTTTCCGGCCAAATGTTGCCCTTGTCAAATAGCTACACGTATCAGTCAGACTTTCAGCCATCACAACATCAAAACTGAAATGTCACGAGTACTGCGGTTGGCATCCGTGTCGACTTCAGGCTGATTAGACACAGAATTCGCCGGGACATCAATCATTGGGAGAAAAGAGTTGGCGTCACATTCCGTGCCGTCGCTGTGATGCAGCGGGCCATGGTACATGGAGTTGGCGTTGGGAACGGCTGTGCGTGAAGACTCGGTGTTGTGCTTGATGATGCATCCCCGCCCGGCCATGAAGCTCCACCGGGGATAGCGATTGGGCGGGCTGCAAGTCGTTGTTGGTGGTAGCCATGAAGTGGAGGGCAGCGGAGGACTGACCAGTCCCGCCACGAGTTAAGCGCCGACGCCTGTCCCCTTTTGGCACAGTCCCATAAGTTAAGGGAACCACAGGGGATGTGAGTGACCCCCCTCCACGAGTTCTCTGGTATCTGACTGGTTAGTTGTTGGCCGTGGGCGCCTGGAGACTTTCTTTGTGCCCATCTCGAGAGGAAATACCAAGTCGAGCAGGGGGAGCAAGCGCAAAGTAACGCGCAGCTGCGCACCTGCAGAGACGGGCATTGATGGGTCAATGGGTAGCTGGATGATGGTTAACCGAACGGAGATTGCTTTGGGTCGTCCGGTTGGGAAGAGACGCATTGCGTAACTACAGTATGTATGCTGTTGTGATGTTAGAAGGTAGAGGAAGACAGTTCACCTAAGTAAGTACAGCATGTAGCTAGCCTACTAACTACAGTACCAACTACCTAGTTAACTAACTAGTACCTAAGTGTGGCTGGCTGGATATAGTACCTTAGACTTGGGCATACGTACTGGAGATTTCTGAACCTGCCACCGCCGTTGAATGCGTGAAGTGGGTGCGATCCTGAGGGAAGGCATTAACTAGCAGGGATATGGCTCCCGTCCTTTAACCCGTTCGTTCATGCTCTTCTCAAATTATCGGTTTACATGACTGTTCTGAATCAGCGGCTGAATGTAATTCAGATTCGATCAGCCAACCCACTCATCAGGCTTCAACCCACCCATTACTTGCCTCACATGGACATAGCACAGTTAAACCCGACTTGATACGGCATTTGAGAAAGGGTTGCATTGACCACACCCTATCCCGCCAAGAACGAGGTCAGAGACAAGGCCTTCGGGTGGTGGTAGTAGATGGATATTGACGCTCAGCCGCTCTATCCATCCATTACGCCCTCGCGTCTATCCCACACATGACTTACTCCACAGAGTATGAGTGAGGTTTTGGTGAAAGCTCTGTATATGTGTACGTGCTGGAAGTGTTCTTAACTGGCTTGTTCCATTCAATGTAAGTTCACGTTCAACTGTTCAGACAGGAAGCAAAAAACGACATCACTAACAGAAGCAGCATGGTAGAATTAGGCTTCTCTTGGCCCCCAGCTCCAATCCCTCTCTCTCATCGTCAAAGGCCCTTCTGCCTCCCGTCTTGTCGATCCACAGCTTGGCCCACCCACCGTCTCGGCATCAGCACCAAGTTCAGGGCCTGTCACAAGTCAAGTCTTAGCCGCAGAGCGCCCCTCCCATCCGCCAGGGCACGCCCCAATTCATGATCCCCCGTCTTGCTACACCAGTCCCTTGTCTGTCGGTGCAGGGTCAGATTCTTGCTGATCTCGACAACTTCTTAGTCCTCTTACTCAACCTATCGGATCATACGTCGTCTGGAAGCCAGAAACTCAAAGCAAGCTTGATCCATGAATAACCCAGGAAGAGCCTTCTTTGACGTATTAGGGTGACATATTGTGCTGTTCTTTTCAGCCGACCGCGCCAACTATCGCGTCCTGACAAGCGCAGGCCGCAGCTCGGGCCCCAGCCAGAACAACACACCCGCATCTCATGGCAGCAAGGTATCCAGTCTGATCCAACACCAGCTTCTCGCAGGTGCCAAGGGTTATAAAGAACCAAAGGTCCTGGCTGCTACAGTTGGGCTTACAAGTCGTGCCCTTCGCCGTAACAGAAGCTACCAACAGGGCTAGGGGGTCGTAGGTCGTTTACAGGGGGGGCTTGACTATCAACCCCTGTCCAACCGGCGTCTGCCTAGGTACCTACCTAGTCTACATTAGTCGGTCGCTGCTGCCGCCGGTCACTACAGCTTTAGAGTCTACTTCGCTCTTTAAACCTCCCGCCCACCATTCTGTCCATTCTCACTCCTCTACTCGGATCTTTGGTGAGCTGGTTCCCGGTTCCTAGATAGCTTGCTCTGCTTCTGGAAGCTCCCGAGCCATTTTGTCAGCGCAGGCATCTTTTTCTCTCGCCACCGGCAGCTCAATTCTTCTCTCTTCCAGTCTTGTCTCTTCGAATCTGCTGTCGCGCACGCTGCCCAAGCCTGATACGCCCCTAGTTGATCGTATCCCACACTACGGGCCTCTTCAACGGCCGCCTAACCACGGACCAACGACACCACGATTCGCGTTTCACTGCCATCGATTGCTACTCCGGAGGTTCTAACGCTGTTTTCAAGTCTGGATTGTCATTCAGCCTTGTGACATTCGCGCTGCAGTCCCCTCAAGGCATACTTGCCTTTAAACTTGCTGCTACCTCTCATAAGGTCCTCTCCTCAGCGGCGGAGCTTTCGACGGCTACCCTCGTTGCGGCTTAATATTTCACCCCTCATCTCCCGCCATGGCCCTCGAAGCTCCTCTAAGGTCGTCAACAGGGAGCTTGCAATTTCCTTTTGCTTACCACCAGAACGACATGTCTGCACCTACAGACTCTGAGGGCCGTCGCTCTCCATTCAGACCAGTGTGCGTCAACTCTCAGTCCGCTGGTCTTGCTACACATAACTGCATGAGCCCCCTGCTAAATCGTTGCTTCAGCTCCTCTCCTCCTATCACCGACTCATCCTCTCTACGGCCTGGCTCTATCAATCGTATGTCAAGCCAGTCCTTCAATGTCATGAGTCCCAGCGATATCGTGGGTCCGTCGCCAGTAACATCCAATGGCACCGAAACAACCGAGATCGAGGATGATGCTTCAGAGAACATTGATCAAGAAGAATCACCCGGCGAGAAGCCTATGCGTAGATCCGAGGTCTGTCCATGGTCCAAAAGTAGTCCTCGATTCAAACCAACCACTGACTGACTCAATGATGCAGCTTCTAATGCTCACCACCAATATTCTGGATGGCGTGCGACAGCCCAGCAATGATGAAGCGGTATCCGTGATCCACGCACCTGAGAGCTTCGCAAGCTGGGTGAGTACTTTTAGGCCTTCGGCTCAATAGTAACTGACTTGATTCAGGTCGCCCCAGCACATGCCGCTGAGGAGAAGGGGCCAAGTGAAAAGTCGTCGCCAAAGGACGATGCCGACAGCTTGGCTGCTCTCAATGATTCTCGCGAGAAGGCATGTCATTTAGTGCCCGACCTTCCGGCATAGGCTAACTCGGCATCAGACATCAGCACAGCCAACTCGTCCTCCGATATCCACCGATGTCAACCCAGTCCGGTATAATATAGACAGTGCCACACCACGGGCTCAGGACTTACAGTCTATGCTTGATGATGGTACTCGACTACGTTCGAGCAGTACGAGCAGCCTTGAAAGTAGGTTGGTAGATTGTCATGGTGCTGCGCATGGCTGACCTTTTCAGAAATCGTTGAGCAGACCGAGGCCGAGGGGGACGACGAAGAGTATGGGTCAGAGGTCCTGACGGATACTCAGCAAGAAGAGGAAATTGACACTTTGAGAACTGCCCTCACTGAATGCTGGACTTTATGCAACAGCCTTGCTAAGTTGAGCTCCATGCAACGTTCTCGCAGTTTCGGCAAATCTGGCATCCCCGACGCCCACGAGAAGGCATGGAGAACATGCTGGAAACTTTGTCAGCGCCTATACGACAATCGAGATACGGAATCCGGTTCCTTCAACCTCGGAGCAAATATCGATCTTTGCCGTGATTTCTGCCAAGCACTATTTGATGTGCGGCAGCGCAACGATGAGACAGCCGACTCTGTCTTACGTGTCAGCTTTGAGCTTAATAACCAGTAAGTTGGACGCACCGGGACTTGGACCACTCATTAACTTGTTTGGTAGTCTTTACAGTGCTCAAGATGGCAGTCTACCAGAGCAGTTCCGGGAGAGGACGTTGGACTTCTATGTTGCCCTATGCCATCGACTTATGACGCAACGCAGTAACGTAGGGGTAGAGTCGGACCAGCTACTTGGGGCGTGCTGGGCCCTGGCCGAGATGCTCTTCAACCTACGGCAGAACGGGCGTGATGGCAGACCCCCAGACGAGGAGCTGCTGAGCTCTACAGTACAGGCCTGCCTGGAATTATGCGATGTATTCCGGGGCAGCTGGGCTCCGAGTCGACCCGAAAAGGGGACTCCTCGAGCGAGCCAAAATTTCCCTTACTCTTCAGGTGACCAAAGTGGTCGGCAGAGTCGTGCCTCGAACCCTTCTTCTATTCATTCGAAGCAAGACAGTGTCAAGAGTGCACGTCAAGAAGAGAAGCCCAGAAAAGCAGCGGTGGTACCAGAAACTCCTGTGACCGAGTTTGAGGACACCCCCATCTCGCCCCAGAGCCGTTCACCGACGATGCCAAACATTCTCGTCCTTGGAGCCCCCAGCGACAACAGCCGGGGCGGCCGGTGGTCTAGCAGCGCTTCCAACCTCTCAAGCTACTCCAAGAGCAGTACTCGAACTTCCAGCACAGCAACAACTACGGCCGCATCTGAGGACCCCAACGTGACACGCGCAAAGATGCTCGTCCTCCGAGCTGCCATGAACCTTGGTTTCAATCGTGATGCCATTGCCGATCCCAAAACTGCCGCCACTGCCTTGCAAAAATTTGTGCAAGACCTTCCTCCTGGATCTTTTGGCTCCCTCATCTCCCACTCGACCTTGATGGCACAATACAAGAACTCAATACTTACCGACGCCATTATTCCACGACATCATATCTTGCCCGCTCGGGGTAGACGAGTCACAGCGCAAGAGATGGCCAAGAGCATCCATATGATGATTAAGAGCTCTCGACGATATGCTTATCTTCGTGACCTCTTCCGCTTCGTTTTCCAGTTTCCACTCGAGGAGGTTGATACTCGACGAAATGTAAGCATTGTGGTCTAAGACCACAAATCTCAAGCTTGCTGCGCGCCAGTCAGGCCATTTGTCACTGGTCTGGTGCATCATACACCAGAAACTAATATTTTTATTTTATTTTCGACACTTTCCTGGACGTTGGGAGCCTGGCTGTTCACTGGAAGGGTTTATAACGAATGTTATTATTGATGTGAAAAGATATGACGCATATGAGGGTGAGAAGTTATTTTGAAAGGGATTTTACATGGCGGTCTGTTCGTTTCCACATGCACGAGATACCCTGTTGGAAGGCTCTAGTGGGCGAGCTGATTGGTATATCATGAAAGAGAGAAGGAAGCATTAGAAAAGATTCGAGTGCCGAGTTGGGATATTACGGCTTGTTCTGCCATACAGTGGTGCACCAAGAATAGCATCATCTCTCATCGGACAAGGGCAAGTTAGAATAGGTTCTTTGAGTTATCGGTAAAGCGCAGTTGATTCGTCCAAGAACCAAGTATCTATCCAATAAATATCTTTTCCTACTTTCGAATTCATCTCATGTCGTGACGCGCACAGGATTTCCCAGCATTCCACATTCCTCAACTACTTACGGTCGCCCAAATTTCCTCTGAAAACAAATATCAGCGAGGTCGATGATCTGTCATCTTCCAACAATAATTGCAGTAGAGTTCCTCGCAAGTCCAATGCACATCACCGAAGCAAACGGGGGTCATGTCGTTCAAATGCGATCCGAGATGTGACCTGGTTATGGGACCCCGTGATCCCACAGAGACGAAACGTGACTGTTTTAGTTGACTTGAATAAACCATTGAGTTCGAGATCGTTTGTCGACATGGTTGCCGTACAAACTGTACTCCCCCGACAGCCCTGGATCGATGGTTATCGTATCGTCTAGGCCTGCTGGTTTACTTGTCTGCTCTCAATGCCAGAAGAGTTCTCGGGATTGGCAACCGGCTCGGGCCCGGTGGTATATATGTGATGGCAGTTCGGACCACTGAAATTGTCCATATATATATGATGGCGACTTTGGGCTACGGGAGTTGTGCAATCCAGTTCACCTGAAGATTCGGCCTCTTGAGTTAGTGAACTGTTCGGGAGAGCTTAGTCGGCGGCTGGCTAAGTAGTCCTCACATAGTCTTCCCATCCGTACTGATCCTCATCGGGCGGGTCTGACTGGGGCTTCTCCTCTAGGGCTGGGGTATCTTGAGGCGGTAGGATCGATGGCGGCGAGTAAACGAAGTCTCTCAAGCTCGAAATGTTTGGATCGGTGGTTTGAGGATCGAAGTCGCTGAACTGGGCTTGGGTAACGCGAGTCTTCTAGACCCCGCCCTGAACCAAGGCCGCGCCTCCATCCTGTGTCATCGAGGCTTGGTTGGTAGAAAGCGACTGTTGTCTGACTTGCGGACTGGTGTGTGTGTTACGAGTTGGCTGGAAGTACGATGGTTGCCGGGGCGTAGTAACAGCATTCGGGAGTGAGATGGTTGTCTCTGGTGGTGGACTTTCCTGAGCGGGCGATGCAGTCGAATTATGTCCAAACTGAGCATTGATGGGTGTGAAGTTCGTAGTAAATGTGGTACGTGGCTGATGTCGCCAGGAAGATATTCCAGTTGGGACAGTGTAAGAATAACCCTGGGCCTGTTTCAAGGGCGTATCAGCAGCATTGGGGCTCTTGACTGATGACAGAACATAGTTTTGACTGGATTCAGAGGTTCGAGAATGTATTGATTGAGGCAGGGTGGTCCTAGTTCGTGGGCTTAGTATCGGGCGTTGTCGATGTGTCTGTTGCGGATGTCTTTGGACTGCATCAGGTGAAGCAATTTCGATCGAAGGGATAGGCGTTGTATCTCCCGTTGGCTCGTTCAGTCGACGCCTTCTGGCGGGTCGTGAGGGTCTAGAGATTTAGATAAGTTGCTTGACATGAAATACTGGGAGGTGACTTACTCGGGTGAAGGGCTAGCGGCCGCTCGACGTCTCTTCGACTTCCCAGGCTTGGGTCTATTGACTAGAACGGCTCTACAAGCAGAGATTCCCGTGTCAGTTTTGAGATACATCCAAGATCTCAACAGAAAAGATTCGCCTTCGACTCACCCAAAATCCGGGTCTTTGCCATATTTGTTTCGCAAGTAGCGTATCTGGTTGTCCGTCAGAGTTCGACCGAACTCATCGTTAAAGGCTCCGGAGATCTGCTCGTTGTAGCTATCCAAGACCATAAGACGCAGCACGAAGCGAACCTCTTCAGGCTTGTATGTAGGTTTACCAGTCATGATTGCTGGAGTGGACGCGCTGGAAGGGGAGCCAAGAGAAAGCGACGCGATCAGGTCCAGAAGAAAACCAAAAAGAAACAGCAGAGTTAAGAGGAGGTAGGTAGTCAAAAAGGGATGTCCGCAATAGGGAATCCCAATGATCCAAGCGTGCGTGAGTAAGGGGGGAGAGCCAAGATCCAGAAGCTCGGAAAGGTTGGTTATTCACTGCCGGTGTGCGGACGTTGAAAGAAGAAGAGAGGAAGGGGAGAGGAGTGGGAGGTGCAGATGTTTATGTAGAGGCGCCCTCCAGTTGTCGGAAGAACCAACAGTGATTAAGTGATGCTAGAAGGGCAGATGATAGAGAGAATGGTTCCCCGAGGTTGAGGTTGAGGGCAAGGTTAGGGTTGGTTGAAGGGGGCTTTAGCAGAAGAGAGTTTCTTTGGAGGAAGGACTTCGGAGCGTGTGTGGTTCTGTAAAAGATGGAGTTGGCTGGAGAAAGGAGGATAGGGCGGAGGTGAACATCAGGAGCTGGCTGAGAATAACCCCTTTTGAGCTGTTGATTGTGCTAGATTCTTCATATTGTTCACCAATAGGATATGACTCAACTAACTTAGGTATGGAGTGCTTGCCAGCACCATCTAGCATTACTTTCTGTCAAGCTCACAGTCTAATATCTATTTGTCTAAATGTTTACGCTAGTTTAAGTCTATACGATTCCCAGCGTCCTCCTCCACGTGGCAATTCCTACTTTCTCGCCGTATGTTCTCCTCATCACTGCTAAACCAAGTGAGTGTTCCATCTCAACCGTCAATCACGACGCATCACGGCACTTCGTCACCGAGTACAGCCTGCGGTGATCCACCGCGGCTGAACACGCCCAGCCAGCACCGCACATTGCCCTGCTCGTCGTCCTCGATCCAGTCGTCCTGGCCCGCCAGCTCATCCTCCTTCTCGCAGAATAGCGGCGTCTTCAGGTCCAGCATGGCCTGGCGGAAGGACTCGAGCAGTCGTTCCGTCGTCGCGTCTCGGCGCGGCACCATGACTACCGCACGTGACTCAGAGCCTAGAGCCAGGTGCTGGCATATGGCTGATGCGAGAAGTGCAGGGTGGTCGTCATCATACATGGGATCAGCTGCGAGAACAATCTGTTCACGTGAGTGTTAGAATATGTTATCGAGTTTACGGTCCTTGATTGTGAATATGACTCAATGGATTACACAATCGGATCACCCCTGTTGCAGCCAGACGTACCTTGAACTGATAGGGCTCACTGAACAGAGCCTGATCAATCTCATCCTCGCTTCCGCCCCAGGTCAGGGCACCCACTGAGAGAGATCCGCCGCGAGACTCAACCAAGTTCGTGTTCTTGGTCACATTCTCCCTGAGATTGGGCACGATGTTTGGCAAGTCGCTGAGTGCAACAGGAACTTTCCAAAGAGCCGCTGCCGCAAGTCCCAGGAGACCCGTTCCAGAACCCAGCTCGAGAACGTCTGGTGGCGGCTGTCCCAACGTCTCGTCAAACAGTCGGAAGAGCGAGGTTTCGGCCAGTCGGGGAAGATGCTGTGACAGGACATACGACGATCCCCAAGTCTTGAAGCCCAGCGAGTCGCCCGTGAGCGCAGGTTCCCGAATGATGAGCTCGAACTCATCCACCGCCGTAGTCTCCCCCCCAAAAGGCCAGCTACGAATAACCTCGCCCATGGCCGTGCGTCCACATCGTTCCGACATGCGCTTGCTTGCCTGAGTCCAGAGAACCTCCTTCTCGTCTTCATCCTCGATCCAAGCCAGCGGGCTCTTGATTATGGAAGAGAGATAGCGGGTTACTTCACCCTTCCGCTGACTGGCCAGAGACTCCTGCTCCTCGATGATGTCTGACCGGCGCCGCTTGTGATTCCAGATAGGGGGCTTGAGTTCAAGACTCTTGAGCACGTCGGTCAGCTCAGCGTAGCTGGGACGCTGCCACATCTGAGGGAAATCGAGCGGTTCAAGACCCATGGCTAAGGAGTTGGCGCCGTCAAGAGAGAAGGGTCGAGGTATCACAGTTCAAGGGAGAAGTAAATTTTGCTGGCGTGGCAAAGAAAAGATAAAAGTATATCAGGGGGTAAGGGGGTTTCTTTGATTGGTGCTCGCCGTGAGCACAGTTAAGCACACATATTGACGAGCTGTACGATCGGAGCTAAAACTCACTCGAGTTTTTACAAGTTTACGAGTTAATAACTTAAGGAGGGCACACGAAATCCGGGGAAAGAGCGCGGAGGAAATCTACCGTGCCCAATACCAACCATTCATTGCCTTCCGTGGGCCCCTAACACTAACAAATGTAGATAGCGGCTAAAAAGTAATTGTTAAGAGGAGGAAAGCTCAGGATTTTGTGTACTCCACTTCTTCGTACTAAGGCTTGATCTGGTAATTTGTCATTCTGTATTTCCTGCTCAGCCACACATAACTTAGGCGATGAATGTGCACTGCCACACACTGGATCGCCGTCCGGTCGTCTCCACGTGGGTGACAAGGGGAAGGAAGCTCTGCAACTCCACCGTCTTCCCGATTGGCCGCCTTACTTGTCCATCCATCTTATCCTTGCTGCTTCATAAGTAGCCAATATGCTAACTATCTCCAAAATTCGCTCCCACCAAGTCCAAGCCAGCATAACGCTCGAGGCAAGGTCAATCATATTAGTCTTCTTTCTTGCCTGGTCCTTCACAGATCTCCGTTTCCCCATCCAGTAAACAGATGCCGATGAACCCTTCCCTCCGGGTCCGCGTACTGCTTCGCCGTTCTCAACTCGACGATCAGAAATCGACAGGAATCCCACTCGTGCATCGCCCTCTTTGCCAATCTCACCGCCTCGTCGGACGCACTCCGCAGTATTCTCATGCTATGCTCGAAGCGCGCCTTTGTGGGCGACTCCTCCGGCCAAGGCGCCGCAACCGCCTCCTCCACATGGCGGAGCTGCTGCGAGATGGTGATATCCATGGACAGAAACTCCTCTTTGATTCGGACGTCGCGCTTGCTCGTCCAGTCGTTCCAGAGCCAACGGCGCAGCTCATCGTTTGAGAAGTCATAGCCCTGGTGCTGGTGTTCGCGCCGGAACTCGTAGAGCTGCTGTTGGTAAAAGTCGGTAGCTTGACTGAGGCGGTCCGAGAACTGCTTGAGAGCAAGGCGCGGTGGGAGACGCCCTGCTGGTTGGTTCCCTTGCATGCTATGAGGTGCCTCATACGACATGTAAGAGAGGGATGGGCTGCTGTCGTTGTATAATTCTGTATACGACGGCATACGTCGTCGACCATGAGGCGGGGAGGGAGAGGGTGGGACATGGTCCCAAAAAGCCGGGTCGTGACGGTCCACCTGCCTGCGAGCTTGTCGATGGCGCGGGCTTCGGGCAAATTGGGAGGGATGTGCTTCTTGATAGTGTCCTGGATGCTCGTGGGCATCTTCCCACATCGTCTGTCCCCTCGATGACGCTGTGTTCCGTCCTCTGGTCGACATAGTAGGCACTCTCTTTTGTCGATGATGTGAGAGTTGTGGTTTTGTGTGCTTCAGGTTACAAAGTTGAAGAAATACTATGTGTTGTAATGGGTATTTATAATATTTCCGGTCTCTTTGAGAGGACTGACGGCTCAAAGAAATAGGCCTGGTATCAAAAACATTTCAATGTACAATTAATCTCCCTTCTTCCACTGAATCTCAGGACAACATGCTTTCCACAAGCCATTATTGTCAATGCAGCGAGTTTCCTCTTGGCGCGGATAACTGCGCAAACCATGCAGAAACGACACAAGAACCTCTTTATTGCATGTAGACTTATTTGACATACACATCACATAGGAACAAGCCAGACTCTCTCAAAGCGACTCATCCTCCTATTGCCCATTGTTAAGCCATGCAGTTTGTATGGAGAAAAAGCTACCCTGGATCGGCGCGCTCCGGCCATTGCTCGCTAATCTTCTTTGGGCCGGAGGGTCTTGGATCAGCTCATCAAACCCCCTCCCGCTCCTGTTTGATCCACCGTCCAGGAGTCCAGAAGAGGTAACTTGATTGACAGGGCAATTCAATCACATGCGCTCACGTCATTGCAGCACCCCATCGCCGATGTGAGATATCAGCTTGGAGCCGTCTGAGTAGATTGCCTTATCACTGGAGAACCGTTACTCAATTTCGATAGTTTCTGTATTCTCTGGCTTTTGCCTGGTCTAGCCGTGTGGCTCGTCATGTGGTATCAAGAAAAATGAAAGCAAACAATAAGGAGAGCTCTGTACCAGTCCGAGATGCTCTTCGCCCATGCAATTCCTGTTTTCCCTGATGCAAAATGCAATGTAAAAGCAATTGGTCGTGATGCTGTACGCCCTGAAATTTCAAGCCTCGCAGGGCTCCCTGTCATATTAATGCCGCCTCAGCTCCTCTCAGGCGGGCATTCCTTGTAGATATCCATCTTCATTGTCTTTAGCCGGTCCCTCATCTCCCGGAGGTGGCCCAATTTCCTGCTCGAGGGGTTGTCCAGAGCCGAGATCTCATAATGCAGAGCCTCGTACTTTTGGTAGTACACCTTGAACGCCTGTGCCTTTTGCACAAGATCATCCGAAAAGCTCGATGTTGCTGCTCGCTTCGCTGCCACTGGTCTTCCCGCGCCCTCTGCCTTGCGTTTCTTCGTCACGATAGGCACCGAGGGTGCCTCGTTCTCAAGATCTGAAGCATTCGTAGGCGGGGACGATGCCAGAGGCGACGACTTTGTGGGCGACGTATTCTTGCTCTTTAGCGATGTCGATGTAACTGTTCCACGAGAGTTCTGGCTGGCGTCAGACGGTCGGTGCTTAAGTCGAGGACCAGGCAACGGCTGCTTGGGCTTGATTCGCTTCGACAGTGGTGTTCCCGAGCTCGAGCTCGAATCATCGTCTTCGCGGGGTCGTTTCATCGCTGTGTGCTGCTTCATCGGTTCCTTCACCAGAGGTCGAGGTTTAGCCACCACTGTCTCCTTGGGCTTGGGTGTTGGCCTGGACGCTGGCTTGGGGGCTGGTTTCGATGCAGGCTTTGGCTTGACCACAGAAGGGGCCTCATCCCCTGAAGTGTCCGAATTCGAGATGATTGCCTGGGAAAGAACTCGGCCTCCGTTGGGCTTGACACTCGTAGGCCGAGCCTTGGTAGGAGAAGCCTTGGCAGATGAGACCTTCGAGGATGGGGCTTTCGCAGGCGTGGCCTTGGCTTTGGACTTGCCCAATAGGCGTTTGACCTGGGCGTCCTGCGCGCTTGGCTTCTTGGGCTTTGTAGGCAGAGGATTGGAGCCGGACCTCGACATAACCTCTCCTCCAACCCTACCTCGGCCCATATCTAGAGATTCAGTGTTGTCTCGCGGTGTACCGCTGCCATCCGCCATCTCAACGTTGATTGAGGGTGTGCTTGTCTTGACCAAGTTGGCCTGGACCCGACTCAAACATTTGCCTGTTCCACGCTCCTCCTTGGGCAGCAACCTCTCCCATTCTGGTTCCGAGATGGAAACTCGTTGTTTGTCATACTGTCGAACTGCGTTGTCGATCGCCTTTTGTCGTGCTTCTTGGGTATCATAATCGTAATTCCAAACGTCCAGCTCCCTCCACTTTAATTTCTTTATTGCCCACTTCTTCACGTCAGAAAGGTAATCGGCGACCTTTCTGAGAGTGGGCTCCAAGTCTTCCTGCTGGCCAAACCACTTCTTGGACAAGTAGTCAAGGGATCGATCCGAAACCGCGAGCTCGTGCACGAGTACAGCTCGGTCTTCCTTAGTTCGGTCCGTCTGTTGTTGCGAGGCAGAAGGCGTCATCGAAGGAGAGCCTATTGAGGCCTGCCCAGGGGATTGCGGGATCGACCGCGGAGTAGAGTTGTACCCAGACAATAGCTTGCCTTTGACCTTGATTGTACCTTTCTTCGCTGGCAAGTTATCGACCAAGCGAGCCCTTTAACAAACGTTAGTATGATCAAACCAAAACGAGAAGCAAGTAAGACCGACTTCTCCCGAGAGGCAGCATGAGCCGCAAGTCCGTTCTGGAGAGCCTCGATGTCAGAGTCGAGCCCTGAGGACGCGGTACTCTTGCTCGACTTTGCAGCCTTAGGCCTTGAGTCTGTGTTGTTGTCGGCCTTGTCAAGCAGAGCCTTGCTTGACGCGGCGGATTTAGGCTTCTGAAAGAGGGACCCTGTGTGAGGTATCTTATCGGCCGTGCGAGTCGATTCGAACGGTCTCGTGAGGTAGAGGTCGTATGGGTTCGAGTCAGAGGGAGGAGCTATGACGTGCGAGTTGGAGCCGTAGAGGAAGGTCTGGTAGGCAATCGAAGAGTCAGTAACCAAGGATGTACCAAAGGGAACTCGGAAAAGCCCTGCGTCTCAGAAATCATGTTGTACTGCTGAACTTACTGGGTTGGCTCCGAGAGCAAGTTGAACGCCATCGCCATTCTGGACGCATTTGATCATGTCCTCAATAACGACGTCGCTCAGTGTGAGGGCGAATGCTTGCGACGGCAGGCTGGCATCCTTGCCAGCTGAGCCCTCCAGCTGTAGCCCGCTTTCGGGAACCTTGAGCGAGTTCATACTGGAGGTTATCACGAGCCTGGATAGGCCGTGGGGTGGGAAATGACGCGGATTTGAATATTGTGTCGATCAGTGTAGCAGCAAGGTTGAGCGCAGACGTTGGATCGAGTGGCTTCGAAAAGTAAATGGGAGTGAAAGTTGAGGTTGATTCGTGAAAGTAGGAAGAAGTATTGGCGAGGTGGGCGGTGGAAGAGAAAAGTGAGAAGCAGCGTCACATCATCATCCAACAAGGTGAGTCGAGAAGTGAGGCCGCTGTTTGTGATGGCGAGTTGGGCGAACGGCGTACAGGAGCCAGTGAGTGGACGAGTGCCCTTTCTCCGATTCAGGAGGACAAAGGAAAGGCGCCGAGCGTTTGTCACTGCAGGTAACAATGGACAACGCAGCAATCGCCAAAGAAGCACCAGCACACTCTAAATGCAACTCTCGTCGAGAGGCAGAAAGAGGAGTGAAGGAGCAAGATTGTTTGAGGATTGGAGGAGCGGAGAATGATGGGGGAACGGGAGCGGCAGCGGCGAGCCCAGAAGGAGCGAGACGAGGGTGTACCAAGGTACTGCGTGCGGAAGGCGGTTTAGGAGGTACCGCACCGTGCCTGCCTACCTACCTTACTTACCTGACCGGCGGAAGTAGGCGTGGGTGGGCGCGGCCAAACAGGGAAGTCAGCCGGGGGGGAGGGAGGCGCCCCAAGGCCCTAGCATAGCACGATACAGCTCAGCACAGCACAAGCACAGTGCTCCGAACCTGGAACAGTAAACCCAGCATAACCCAGCAACATTTAGCTGCCAGCGTGCAGCACCAGAGGGGGGACGCTCTCCCCGGGCCCGCAAGGTCGTCCGGGGATGAGGTACACAATAACTACTTGCTAGTATGATGGTCATTTCAAGGAGCTTGCAACGCTCACAGTGGTCAGACTAGGCGGTAGCTCTCACCAATACAGAGCGTGGCCGTGCTAAAAGCTCATCCCTTACAAGCCAAGGTCCAGGGCATCCTGCTGCTACTCTAGTAGTCTTGATGTACTCTCAGCTATACTAGCGTCCACTGGGGCCGTGGCTTGCGTGGTGGTGATGGGTGAGGGAGACCCCAACAATATTTCTTTTAGAAGTATACTATGAGTAGCCTTTGCTTGGCTCTGGGGGGCATTTAGGCCTAAGAGAGCACTACGACAGCCTAGGGAAACAGCTTGGTACAGAGAAAATACGCCCAGAGAACAGCCTGAGTACGCGCAGGTGATGTACCTGGAAAGCCCCACATAGCGGAGGTCACTTGGTGGATGTATGCAAGGCGTTGTGCTAGTCGAGCAGTAACATCCCAGAAAAGCCAAAGGGTTCTCCCGTCCCGTTCTCCGGACTCTGTGTCGACCGAAGTGAGTCTTGTCTGCTTAAGCCATCAATCAGGCCGTATTTTTGCTGACTACCTAGTTAGGTAGTCACTGATTCTCGACAGTGAGAAGCTGATGCGGGTGTGGAAACTGACCTTATCCAAATTGGCCGCTCTCCCTTGTCATCGTGGCTGATTCCGCGCCCCAAATGGTCGGCCTAGTCGTCAACCCAGGGACGGAACATGACGGGCTGGATCCAGCGGGCAGGTTGAGCTACCAGTTTAGCGAAAGAACGACCCATGATGGATGGGCCATGGCGAGACATCAAGGCTCGGAATGGAGGCCACGGCGGATCTGTCATCCGGCCGGGGGTTCTGGCCGCTGGTCGCCCTTTCAACTGCTCGGGCCTGTTCCGTAAAAGGCTGGCCGAGCAGTCGGTCAACCGAATTTGAGATGAAAGGGCTTTGATGAGTTTTCCCAAACACCTCAAAGAGGAATGAAACAAGTCACAAAGAGACGAAAAAATCTTTTTCCACTTCACCATTTCGCTCTTGAGGGAACCCTTCCTCTAAATCAACAAAAACAAAGGTAAACACCATGTCCCATCTCATCTAACTCCTTGATCATGCCCGCAATAGCAATAGCGTGTACCCAAATCCCCATATCCCAGCGTCCCCAGCCGCCGCTTCCAATGGTCCGGCAACAGATCCATGTCCCTGTGCCCT
This sequence comes from Fusarium staphyleae, assembly GCA_017140175.1. Taxonomy (NCBI): domain Eukaryota; kingdom Fungi; phylum Ascomycota; class Sordariomycetes; order Hypocreales; family Nectriaceae; genus Fusarium; species Fusarium staphyleae. Next base: position 86,666 of record JADDON010000212.1, read on the forward strand.
TTTGACTTGGATGGTGGAGCTTCTACGGAGTACTTCTACTTGCAGGCCGACAAGGCCATTGCAATGAGTCGGACATTGGAAGAAATGGATTGTTAAGCAAGATGCAATCTCGACGATCTGGCATCGGTTTGTCTACCTGGTTATGGAAGTAGCAAAGAAACAAATTCTAGAGAGAGGCATACAGACCCCTACCTTTCTAATCAATAAGGTGAGGCTGTGTCTCAGATTTCTGGCGCATCTTGCTGCACCGAGATGTTCGTACATAAGGTACGTGGGATGTGAGGTACGATGCACTGCCACATGGCACCGAGAACATGGAGCATCTGGTGGCGATTGGTAACATTCGCTGCGAATACAGCCCGAACGATCTGACGTCCCTCGTCATTACTCTTTCTTAGTCTCCTGCTTACCGTTCTGCCGTTGTATATTCTGCTTGAAGTCATGGAATGATTGAGAAAAAGTACCTACGCCGACAGTGCAGAGCTTTTGTATCACGTCGTAGAGGCCGCGCTGCCAATGAAAAGGATTCTGCGCCTTTAAAGCGCGGCACCAATGCTTGAAGAGCTGTCGCAACGGCACGTCCGTGACCTGCCGTCAGCTCAGAACGGTTCAGCGTGTGACCACCTCTGAAGCGGGTTTTTGAATGTACGGAGCCGATCTGATTGGAGAGGGCCTTATTCCAGGTATCTGTTTTGTCACCTTCGCCGAGGCGCTGGCTGCTTTTTGTCGCCAGTGGAGGGTTGCATAAAAACCAAGCCCCCAGTGAGTTGCGACAGCATTGGGCGGGCCGTTTCTATCTTCGTTCTCTGCGCTGTCAAAGTCACAGAAGCTTGCTGCTGGCCGAGCTAGATCCATATGATTTTACGTGGTAGGATCTTGATGCCCAAGCTCTCCTTACTAGCATCGTCATTATGTTGTGATCTTGATACTACAAACAGCTCCATTTGAAACGTTGGGCGCAATGTCTGTTGGTGCAAATGTCAATCACCCGTCTGCTACCCTCCACTACTACTGTCGGGACCTTGCAGCTTAAGTTGGTCCGAGAATTGATGGGTGTCGATCAGTCCCTGGCGGAGCAGGGTTTCCAACTTACCAAAGAAAAGAATACTACCAACGAATACCAGATCCTGCAGGGCGATCAGAGAACTCGATGTTTCAGACGACGCCCGCTGGCAAATGAAGACAGTGACCGAATCATCCCCCGCGCATCCAGAAATCAAACAGCAGAATGCATTCATGAATCGGGCTTGGGTTATTACGTACGGTGTCCGCGTGAGTGTGCTGCATTATTTAATGTCCTCAATTCAACGAGAGGCCAACAGAATCAACACTAATCAGTCAGCCATTTTCCACCAAAAAAGTATAGGTCTCAATTCATCGTGCACAACAAGACATGGCTGACCGGACCGGTAAATACAACGGCCCAGCCGGAGGCATCGTTGGGCTTGCTCCGCTCCGCAATGCGGGGGAACCAAACCGAGGAGCAGGTGGAACAAGTTCGAACCGATGGCTATGGAAAGTAGCAAGGCGAAGAAGAGCGATGCTGGACTGTCCATTCGAATACCTACCAAGGTAACAACGCCAAAATCGAGAAACAGCAATGAAAACTCTCTGGAACGCCCCGGATGGTCTTGTAACACGCTCAACTTCGGCCCCGCCCCCGCAACAACCTGACGCCGGCTTCCTTTTCAACTCCACCAAAGCCGACCCTTTCTCCTCTCAACCAACACGGTCATGGCGATGGATGAATCCCCAGTTTCATAATTCACGGTGACATTATATTCGGTGCACTTGTACCTGGATAGGGTGGCTTGCTAGAGCCCTTTTTCCAATGTGTGGGCTTAGATACAGCATCTCAGAACAGACTAGACTAGACTCGACTGCCCTCATTGCAAAGGCAATCAACCAAGTTTTCCGATACCAAATGTCCCTTACATCCCCAACTCAATTTGATTCCCCCAGAAGATTACTTCCAATCAAATAAGAACTTTATTGAGGAGGTAAAGTTGACTACGTACACCGTACTTTACATACAACTTTAGTCTTATGGGCCTTGTGAATTACATATGTACAAGAAGATAGGTGCCAATGCGGCAATAACTATCCCAAGAGCTCGTGAAGCCTGGCTAGGATGATGTCGCCGGGGCACTTGAGGTCCTGGCCGGACATGGACCCCGGTTGACAAGGGGCGGATACGACGGGGGTGGGATGCCTTGGAAACGTGAAGCGCCGCCTCACTCGGTCATTGAAGGATGCAGGGCTCTTTGGGCGAAGCTGGCTGACATCACCGACTGTCGTGTACCGCCAGTTCCAGCCAAATATACAATCATTGAAACACACTCGGGCAATGGCTTCTGCTCTCTGGGCCAAGTCAGAGGCTAGGGTAATTGGCAAGCTGTGCCGCCTCACCGGTGATTCGGGACTGTGGTCGCTAAGGAATAGCATTGGGCCTGGATCTAATTAATTATCAGACCGCTTGAAGTCCCGAACCACAACCCCGTCTTCGACTTTGCTCATGTACTGACAGCCAGGCAGCCAGGGAATAGCTCTGCGTCTGACACCCGACCAAATATGGCCTGGTCCGGCGGGCTCAGTGGTCACGCTGGGTCTGGCCACTGCTCCAGATTCACTCCGCCAAGATCCCACTCTCATCCCACGCCGAGCGCTTGCATGGGATATGTACAGTACATCAATGTCCGGAGAACGGGGTCCTTGATGTCCCAATGTTTCCTTGCAGAGCGCCGACACTTGGCCGAGCAGCATTTCGCTGTGGCCAGTCACTGTCGGGTGGTGATTCCAGCATTGATTACGGAGTAAGGGCACGTCAGTTCTGGTGCCTGCATCGCCTCATCCTGTACGGAGTAACTAGACAATGTTGAGCGGGCTTGGCCGACATGAGTGGGATACACATACGGATACACAAGCAGAGACATTGATGAGTAAGAGCGGGGGTCCACGGCCTGTTCTGCATTGGCATCTTTACGTGCCGTGCGTGCGTACGCCACGGCCGCTTCGTGTCTCGAAGCATCGCCAGCCGCAGGTGTCTCGTCTCATCTTGGGAAAGAGTACAAATCACAGCTGCCTGGCCATCATATTCGTGGCCGTGATTGAAACTTCTTAGAAGGAACAGCATCTGTGACGGCGAATTGCGGCACCCTTTACAGGGGGTAATCAAATTACAGGACAATACGGAGTACTCCGTACAATTACAATCAACGACGGGACATAATGAAGGAGGCAAAAGAATTCTTCCTCCGCCGAACGGGCCAAATACCTGGACCCGCCCAACTTCAAGGATCCCTTTTACCATTTCAACGACCTCGGCTTTTACTAATCACTGGCTATATTCCCCTTTTTCAGACAAGATGTAACTAGATTATTACTGAGGTATTCTGCACAAGTCCCTTTACTATGTTTCAAAGCTAACGTTTGTATTTCTCCTGAACCATTGATTTGATCCTCCACCGCCAGGGATGCTTCCTACATAATGTTAGGGTAGCAATTCGATATTCAACATCAGGCTTGTAAATTACACCCGCTAGAGGGTCGCTAGAAGAAACAGCTAAAATCTGCTATAAATGATATTGCCAGGGCGAATTCTTCACTGCCCTTTGCAAAACTCAATGGCTAACTTTAGTTATTCAATATGACAAGATTTCCCCTTGCCCAGAGTACCTATCTGGCCGATGAAAGAGGGGATAGGTTTTGACATTGCTTCCCACTCCCTGCTTACCAGAGACCGGGGCCCTTGTGGTAAGACTGAGGGAAAGCTGCGTTTATCATCCAGGAGTCAAATATACTGATACATTTTATTTTATTCACGTCCCGAGCCTCACAGAAGGGACAACGGGCCTCGAACACATTTGGTGGTTTCGACTAATGATATTACTCCGTAGTTTTGTCAAGGAATCCCGATATTGACAGGAGCCTTACCAGGATGGCAGAGACCAAGCGCTGCAGAACGAAGCAAGCAAATATGTTGGTATAGATTTGACGGCTGAATCTAAAGCCATGCCCCAGCTCCCGAAAACGCATCTATCAGTATGACGAGGGGAAATAATATTGGCTGTGCCATTTTCTAAGTGAACCCTTTGATTTTTACACAGTCAGAAACGGCACCACAGTACGTACCTTGAACGAGATTTTGGAAGTTTCCAGTTCTTACTGTGCCTGCATGGTCAGCCGGCCTTGATCTACGGAGTACGGTACAAAGAGATCAGCTCAGCTCAGCTCAGCAAAGCTCGCACTCATCAGCGCAGCAAATCAAAGGTGGTGACCATGTTTTTCTCCATCACCATCCCTCTGCCACCTATGCCAGCGAAGCCATTCCAAATTATCATGCCAACCGGTTGCAAGTTCGGTCCACGAGGCGTCGGCGCCCCATGTCCCAAATCATCTTGATGCCCGTCGCATGCAATGCGCATGTGGTGTCCGCTTGGGACAGGTTTGTCTTTGCAACCACACCCGACGAACGGCGTGGCGGTTCGAGAGGTAGCTAGAGTTCAGGCACGCAAATCTACACCTTGACGAGACTCGGGCAGGCATCATCTCACGCTTTTTTCTTTCTTTCTTGGGATGACCTAAAGAGTTTTCCGACTGATGTCTGTATCACTGCTTACAGACGACGACATGTTGGCACAAGCCACTGATAACCTCGGGTTTCCAGACGATACTTACCCTTAATTACTCTGTATTCTTTGCAACGTGGGAGGCACAAGTCCCCTCTAGACCAGTAGTTACTACGTACAGTATTTGGCTGGAACCAGCTTGGCGGGCGAGTGGGCCACGACACACTAGGGAACGCCATACACCATGCCTAGCGCAAGGTCTATTGGGGGACCTGAGAGCGTGATGGTGTCGGAGCCAACGAACGATACTGAGATGTCGATAGAAGAGTCCGTCTGCGGATTTTAAAAGCTCCTGACACGTTCGAGATCCCTTCCGGGATGAATCGGGTTAATTTGGCTTTTCTTGTGTCGTATCTCGGTCCAGATTGAAGCCCATGTCGTACTATAGGCAGAAGAGTACGGAGTATCAATGTCCACAACTCCGAGTTAAACGGCGGCCCGAACCCGTCCTCTGACCCTCTCTTCCCCCCACGTTGTACTGTAGAGCTGCGGATCAGAGGACGGATGATCAATTCCTGCCTTTCCGTCCGTCGCCCGTTTTTTTGCCTTGTCTGAGGTCATCCTGTCAGATTCTACGAACTCATACCATGTTCTTACCGAGACTGCTCTTCTGGGCTTTAGGTTCCGGCTTCACTATCAACTACGTATATCTCGTTGGCGGCGTTTCCATGATGGAGTGAACTAATCGGACTCGCTTATCACAACTCTACTTTCTACCCGTCAAAACTTATATCTAATGTAAGCTAATTGATAAACTTCATTCTGCGCGAAATAGAAAAACACGTCCCCAGTCTCAAGCCACCAAAATCGCGCGCCGTCTCTACGAGTTACTGTACTTATCCCCTCACACCCCGCGAGAGGCGTTGTCGGCGGGGTTGATGGTGCCCGCGCTCCGGGCCAAATAGTGTCTAGCTTCCTTGGCCCTTTGCCAGATCACCCGGGGAGAGTTGCTACTTGTACAGGGGGTGGAGGGCTAAATCGGAGTCGGCAAGACGGGGAGGCATTTGACTTTTGCAGCCAAAAGGTTGGGCGAGTTTGGCGGTTGTGCCGCCGTCGATTGCTTAGGTTGGCTTGTTAGTCTCGCCCACACCACGTGAACCTGACATGGATCGCCCATGGGCTAGGCGATCGCGCAGGCTAAGGATGCGTCGTGCCGATGATATCTGTTAGGGTCCAGCGAGGCGGGAATCGACGATCGTAGCTCAAGACGAGTCTGTGCTTTTCTCGAGTGCCGTTTCATACTGTAGAGGGACCTCGATAAACAGTACTGTCCGCGATGCTGGCAGGTGATAGATGAACGTATCTTGCAGTTGACAGCCATTTGTCTCAGGAACGATATAGTGCCGCCCGATCTCTAGCCACAGGTCTGCAGAATCGCACCAGGAACAAGGCAACGCCTCAGCACATCAGGTTAGACACTACAACGACATCAAATGACTCTGACATGTCGTACAGAAACAGCGAGAAATGGAATCACCGGGCGAGCGCCCCTCATTATTGATCATGAACCTAGTACAGCCGAAGGAACCACGGCCATATGTCTCGTACATAGGTAGGGAGGGTCGGGTGGACAGCATAGCAGCTGTGATGCCTCTTTGCCTTGTCCTACCACACAGTCCCTCTCGCTCACAACAAGCTCTTCCAAAGGCCCCCACCGGTGAGCCATTTCTCCCATGCCTATTGCGTTTTGAATAGTAAAATTGCGCAGTGGCCAAGGTAGAAGTAAATGAAGTGCTTGGTCTCTGCAAGCGCGAATCAGCAAGGCCGTCAATATACACATGACTCGGGCCAGGGGCATGTAGAGAATGCAGAGACGTACCATGGGTGACAAAGCTACCAAAGTTCCGGCCAACGATACAGTGCCAGGTAGGGCCCTTCCGCTCGTCAAACTGGGAGTATGGTAAGTAGATGGTCGGCCATGACACGCTTGGGCAATACGAACAGTTCGCTTGATGTGCTGTGCGATATCCTGCAGTCATGGTTAGCCTACGTCGCCAGCATACAGTTGCGCTGGGCAAACCAACCTTTTCAACAGTGAACTTGGACATGGCCTCCTGGGCTGCAATCTTGTTAGCCATGCTCCAGCCCCGGTGCAACGCCCAATTTGTTGCCTAACATACCGACTTCAATCGTCTCCTGCTGCATGTCCTCCGTCTTTGTTCCCAATTATCGTCAGCGATCGTGTTTGGCTTATATGATGCGCATTTCGGTCTATCTCACCATGTCGGCGGACTTGATCTGAGCTGTCCTGTTGTCAGTAGGATGTCCTCAATTTGGAGTCAGAGCAGAGGACTTGCCCACCTTCGAGCTTCTCCCGGGGCGCCGGGGTAGAGTCAATGTTCTTGTTGTCGGCCATCGTAGATATTGAGGTTATTTTTCTCGATTCGGGTGTTCAGAGCGACTGTGCGAAGCCTCGTTAGCATGCATTCTCGTTTGCTCTGCGTGAGGCTGGCGTGTGGACGCCTCACTTGGCGCCCCCTTTCAGGGAAGCTGGACAGATTCGAGGTGTACGTACGTGTTCAGAAATCGCAGGCCGTAGGTAGTGGCGTAAGTGTTTCAATAGCGGTGGGAAATATGAATATTAGAGTTACAGGTACTGTTATCGTTCGATCGCGGTGAAATGCTGCAGCCTTGTGGAGTGATTCTCTCGGGTCGCGTGTTGAGGACGTGTCGTAGCTGAATAGCCTCGCCGGGGGACGTGCACGCTGAAGACGGCGCGGCGCGGACGGGCACACTCATGACAGCTCCGATATCTCCACTTTTTTAATTGACCTACCCTGTACTTGTTTTTAACACAAGGTCAACTTCAATAATAAGGTATCAACACATTCGATAATGTCTTGTTTCCTATTATAGCCTTGTGTGTTTTTATTTTAAGAAAGTACTGGGGGTCTGAAGGTTTGACATTTTAAAGGCCTGTGATAAGCTAGTAAGTAATAGTGGTCTTATTGGGTTGGGAGTAAGTGGTATGACTATCAGCGAATCTGTTATCGTATGGTATCTATTGAAGACAACTACACCTGAAATACCGAATACATAAAGCACCGTTTGTAGACATGAAAAACAGGCTCCGTAACCTTGAAAGCAAGCCGCTCTCTCTAACATTAGTATAAATTAAAAATATGTAACCAAACACTAATTTCCGCACAATGAATGCCAGCGATGGGATGATGTACGAGCGACATTAAGTATATATTCCGAAGGAAGTGCAGACCAAAAATTAAGACATTAGGAGAGATACATGTTAAATTGACCTGACTTGTGACTTTTCGTACATTAGAATAGCTCTGTAAGTCGGGAGGTCGCTTGTATATCAACAACACATTGCCTTCTGTAGAACCGTGGAACTGAGATGCGAGCAGAGTCCTAATACGGGAAGAGAGAACTAAATGTGATTCACAGCGGGATTTAGAGCCTCCCACCGGAAGTGTCATCGATGCCCGGCTAGTGACAGATCCCCACCCAACGCATCATATAAGGTAGTAACGAATGACCAGCCTGGCCTAAAAAGAGAAGGAGAGAGAAAGACCATAGAGTTGGAGAGAGTCGATTCAGTTCTCAAGAAGTTGAGTAGGGTGATGGAAATGCGTACTGACGTTTGACTTAAATCTTAGCTAACAATTCGCGATACCGTCTATCGAGGGCCTCGAGAACCATGGTAGAATCAACAATGAGTGCTACGAAGTCCTGAAACAAGATGTATCGGGAACAGTGCCTACGAATTCTGTAACATTTATCGGTAGAAATGCACAGTTGGAGAGGGGAATATAGCTAGGGAATGTCTACAGGGCATTTCACCACGAACTGCCGCTTATTCTCGACAGAACTGAGAACCTAGACCTACTGATTATCGTGAGCTGACACATAAGTGAAGAGTACCAGGCAAGACATATCAGTCAGTACAAAAACAGTGTCGGATGCATTTGCATAAGACACTGACGGATTTCGATCTCGACACTATTGGTCATCCAACTGGAGTTCCCGGGCGTGGGTCAAATGGGCAAGATGAACTCAGCTGCTACTTAGTTATGTTTGAGCCTTTATTGGTGTTTCGCGTTCGAAATAGGTTCCTCAAGGTTATCGAAGTCCGGCTGGTAGTCGCTGGAGACACGCGCAGGACGCATCGATCGAATATGCATGTTTCGACGACGGTGTGAGTCGAGATTCGCCAGTTCCAAGCACAGTCAAATTCCAAGCTCTTGCGATAGATACAACTATCCTGAAAACCCCATATCCCCTCCCCTGAGACACTGAACGTAGTGATCGCTATCAGTAACTGGCCGAGAGTCGATACTGATCAGAGCTAGGACTGGCGTAGGTCCATGTCGAGTATAGCGCATGTGTGTTCCGAATGTTGTCTATTGCGTATGTGTGTCGAGACTTGATGTACTGTGTCCTTGGCACTGGTGAATGGAACGAGATGGAGAATGTAGAGATGTGTTGGGAAAAGTTGTCCTTTGCGTTCGTGTCCTTACATCGGCCTACATCTGGGAGAGGGTAGGAGGCCAGAGGCATCTTATACTTGGAGAAAGCGAAGAGCAAGATCCGATAAAGTCAGATGCCCCCTCCATAAGGTTTGTAAAGAATTCCCCAACGAAAGATGGCTTGCATGTGCATCCCTAACTACCATTCCAATTTCCAAGGCTCTCGTCGTGGACCGCCCAGCCTGTGCTAGACAAACAGAACAATGCATCGTTACGACACCCCTCAATACAATTTCTGCTGCTGAGATACCATGCCACTCAACGGGATACACCTGTCCTTAGTAGAGGAACGCCCGACTTCACAATGACTTCCCTGTGAACTGAGAACAAAGAAACGGCACTTGACTATGGCGACGGTTTGGAATGGTGTGCTTCCAAGTTTAGCCACTCTATGTCCTGATAAACTTTTGGAACCTTTCTAGACTGTGAATCTCTGCTCCCAAGGCAAAGTTAATTCGAGTTGCTGGGAGACCATGCGGAGATGTTGTTGTTTTCACAACATGCTTTATGGTCATGATGTATATCGCTGCTTATGAGTTACAAAAAAAAACTCAAGGACATAGTAAATATATTCTCAACAAATCTGTGAGCTGTATGGCATCTACAAAGAGCGTCTCCTGGGCCGAGCTTTATCGATATCTTACAGCCCTCCCTAGTACCGACTTGAAACAGTACTAGAATAAGGTTCTTGACGGATTCTAGAAAACGGATGACGCCTCATCTGAGCTTTTGAAGAAGCGGTCAGAGGGAAAGGAATCTGTTTCCATTCCGCCGTCTACTGAATAAATCACGCCTTTGGAGTGTGCGGATTCTGGCATCATTGTCGACATCACATGTTTGGGTCTTCAAAGTGGCCATACAAAACAGTACCACCGAAGTTAATACTGATCCTGACGATAGGTGCCAGTGTCACTGACTGGTCGGTGATTATAAAATCAGGTTTAACCAACACTCTTACTTAAGTGCTGGATCAGAAGAGCCCGGATGTATGACTTGAGGCTCTTTGAGGACTCGATATATCTGAACATATCCTCCGCTCTTAGTTAAACACCATCGGCATTTATATGCAGGTCTTGGGTGTGTATAAGGAATTCGAAGGCGGCTCTATGTCTTTATAGTTGGCATTCTTAACTCTGCGCAACTCCTGTATCTCCTTGAGCCATATATACGTTTGCGGAGATAGAAGCTTATTGTGTTGGTTGAACAGCATATAATCTACCTGCTTCAAGCAACTTTGGCATGCTTAGTGGCGTTTAACTTGTTCGCTGGAATTTCTTCCATCTCTTGACCTAAGGCGGTGAAGAAAACGTCTGCTTGGGGAAGCAATTGAGAAGCCCATGGTGGGGTTGAGCTCGAGGAAAACCCGAGTGCACGGACCAACAACAGGCCCCAGTGCTCAATGATAAGAATGGGTAGGAAACTTTTTTTTCTTACTCTCCCTTCTTAAAAAGCCCACGTCCAAAAGATGCATCCACGCGTCGAACTCCCGCGGTGAACCATCACCACTAACTGGGAGACATCAACAAACACCACTTTCTGTCAGCATCATGGCTTCGTCTAGGATCTTCATCAAGGGCTTGCCACCCAACATCACAGAGGCGGATTTCCGGAAGCACTTCTCCGCAAATGGTCGCGAGATTACCGACGTCAAGCTGATTCCTCAGCGACGTATCGGTTACGTGGGCTACAAGACGCCTGAGGATGCGTCCAAGGCAGTCAAGTACTTTAACAAGTCTTACATTCGCATGTCGAGGATCGCCGTTGAGACAGCTAAGCCTGTGAGCTGCTCCTCCTAATGTCTTGACTGACTATTGCTGATGGAATGTTAGATCTCAGACCCCGCCTTGATCAAAGGCCAGAACACCTCTTCGCATTCCAAAGATGCGTCGCCTGGCTTCATCATCAGAGACAAGGAGCTCCCGATTGAGAAAGACTCCGACGCGAGCTCGAAAAAGCGGAAGCGAGATGAGCCCAAAGCATCGGACCCCAAGTTACACGAGTTCCTCCAGGTCATGAAGACCGGTAGGGAGGGTGCTCTGGAAGACGCTGTTGATGCTGGCCTTGACGGTGCTTCTGCAATACCCGCCGTGCCCGTGCCCGAGGATGAGAGTGACGACGAGTACGAGCAGATCCCGACTCGAAGGGAGAAGCAGCGCAGGATAGATTCATCAGAGCAGGTTCATGTACCTGCGTCTCCACCCTCACAGCTGAAGGAAGTAAATGCGGCCTCTGACATACCGCCCGCTGCTGCTCCGCAGACGACCGAGTCATCGGAAACGAAACAAACAAATCTGGAACAGCCTGCAGTCGCTGCAGCAGATGACGATTGGCTCCGATCGCGAACCAACCGGTTGCTGGATCTCGTCGACCCCGACGATCTGGAACGAACTCCTACGCAAGGGCCTTCCTTGAATGGAACTGATCATATCAAGGGAGGCAGTATCGTCAACAGTTCCCACGCCAACAACTCGGCGGCGGATGATGTGGCGATCGAGGAGATTGCGGTCGAACCACCGAGGGGTGAGCTGGCTTCAGGCAATTCACTTGACGCGATCCGCCAAACGTCTCGGCTCTTTGTGCGTAATCTCCCTTACAGTGCCACACAGGAGGATCTCCGCGAGAGCTTTGAGCAATTCGGAACACTTGAAGAGGTACGTCTCATGCGAAGTTTTGTCTTATTTTGTATGCGAAGAACCGGCAACGTGATGAACCCAGATAGGGACAGCTTATACTTCGGTATTTGATGAGAACCCTGGCGAATATTTTAGTAGATGCTTCGATTGACTGATATGCTGCCAATTTTCTTGCATTTCTTTGAGAATTATTGATAGTCTGAGCCCCAGCTAACAATGCCAGGTCCATCTACCGGTCAGCAATTCAGGTACCAGCAAGGGGTTTGCCCTGATCTTGTTTGCTGACCCGTCGGGAGCGGTTGAAGCATTCCAAGCCATGGACGGGGCGACGTTTCAGGGGCGTATCATTCATATCATTCCTGCGAGTGCAAAGAGAGACACAGGCTTGGACGAATTCGCAATCTCTAAGCTCCCTTTGAAGAAACAAAACATGATTCGGAAGAAGCAAGAGGCAACTGCAAGCACTTTCAACTGGAATGCGCTCTTCATGAGCCAGGACGCTGTCAACGCATCAGTTGCCGACCGTCTTGGTGTCTCAAAATCCGAACTCCTCGACCCTACGTCCTCCGATGCTGCCGTCAAGCAGGCCGTCGCCGAGACGAGCGTCATCCAAGAGACCAAAGCCTATTTCGCCGCTAATGGGGTGGACCTGGACGCTTTCAAGTCAAAGAAGCGGGGCGACACGGCCATCTTGGTGAAAAACTTTCCTTATGGGACAACGATCGACGAGATCCGTAAGCTTTTTGAGGAATCTGGGCCCGTGCTGAGAGTTTTGATGCCCCCCAGCGGCACAATCGCCATCGTGCAGTTCGCGCAGCCCAATTACGCCAAGTCCGCTTTTGGAAAGCTTGCGTATCGCCGGATTGGAGATAGCGTGCTCTTCTTGGAGAAGGCCCCAAAAGATATCTTCACAGGCGGCGACCAAATCGACCAAGCCGTGTCCCTAAAGGATCGACCGGCTCCGACGGTTCAAAACCTTAGTGTGAACGACTTGCTGTCACGCGGCGATAAGCCGGAGGAAGAGCTGGAAACGACCTCGCTGTTTGTGCGCAATTTAAACTTTTCGACGTCAACACCTGGGCTTGCGGAAGCTTTCCAGTCCCTCGACGGATTCGTCTCGGCAAGAGTCAAGACCAAGATGGATCCTAAGAAACCAGGGCAGACACTTAGTATGGGGTTCGGATTTGTGGAGTTCCGCACAAGAAGCCAAGCACAAGCTGCACTGAAGGTTATGGATGGTCATATTCTTGACGATCACGTCCTGGCTGTCAAGGCATCACACAAGGGTCATGACGCAGCCGAGGAGAGACGGCGAGAGGACAAGGCCAGGAAGACTGCAGGGCAGCGTACTAAGATCATCATCAAGAACTTGCCTTTCCAAGCCACCAAGAAAGACATCAGGTCCCTGTTCGGGACCTATGGCCAGCTCAGATCGGTACGCCTTCCCAAGAAGGCTGACTATACCCCAAGGGGTTTTGCGTTTGCAGACTTTGTCACTCCCCGAGAAGCCGAGAACGCGCTAAGTGCGTTGAGGGACACGCACTTGCTTGGTCGCAAGCTTGTCTTGGACTTTGCGGAGGCAGAGGCTGTTGATGCCGAAGAGGAGATCGCGAAGATGCAGAAGAAGGTAGGGGGACAAGTCAACAAGGTAGCCCTTCAGAAGTTGACTGGGGGAGGGAGGACAAGAGTCAATATTGGCGACGAGAACGATGAGATGGAGGGTTGAGGTGAGCAGACACTACAGAGAGACCATTGCTCGTTGGCCTCGTCTGGAGAGTTTTGGCAAGGCTGAGTGCCGTCTGCGCGGATGGCCTCGCTCGTTCAGCCCGCTCTACGCCGTTCCCCCTTCGCAAGGGGTCATTGGAGGATGCTAAGTGGATGAGTTGCGTTTTTCGCAACGCTTATCCGAAGTGGCTAACGACCTGACTAGAGGTTCCTCAAAGAATTCATTGCCCTGACAGGGGAACCGTGGATCCTCTCTGTCTGATTCTAATCTCATCCACATACCTTGCGCCATTCGTCCTGAAGATGTCTTGCGATCTCTCGGGACACACCCCTCACCCTCCCCCCCCTGGTGATGAGAACACAGAC
>JADDON010000213.1:0-40655 GCA_017140175.1 Fusarium staphyleae
CTGGGGAAGGGCCAGGAGGGGGGCGTTTGCGGATGGGGAATTTTAGTGGTGATGCCTTACGTTTAGGGGGGGCAATCAACCACCTCAGGCTCCAGGCGGTGACTTTAGGTGTGTGTGAGGGAGGGAGCAAGGTTTGGGATAAGCCAAGGTTGGGTAGGTAGGTTAATGCAGACGGAAAGTTGGAGAGTCAAATTTCTTATCAGTACGTAACAAAAAGGGATAAGGGCGGGACAGACAGACAGACAAAGAATGATGGAGGGGAGGCAGTGGGTTCCGCACTGTGTATATGATTCGTGGGTATTTGATGGGCTCCCTAACAGCTTTTCGCCTGGGTGCTGCGCCAAGTGCGCTAGTGAGCTCTAGGAGGGCGTCATGGAAAAAGGGGGGCTTCAACGTAAGTAGCATAGTGACGACTTGCCCGCGTAAGAAATAATTGACACTATGCTCAACTTTCACTCGATACTGGAGCCGTAATCATTCATGTAAGTTCATGGCACACATTCAAGGAGACAGTTATGGTCCATACATTTATATATTGAGAGACATGGTTCCATCCGACACTATTTTATTCCATCACAATAAGTCTCCTCTCTACATGCGTATTCCTACATGCGTATTCTTCTGGTCATCCTGCGTCTCACAGCATAACTGAGTTTGTTCTTTACTGCCCCCTCCCCAGCCAGTTGAACAAAGAGCTTGCATAAACTCTTGTGGCTTTTCCAATCCAGACTTGAGCCACTTATGGCCCCAGCCACCTCTACCTCAGCCACTACTTTGCTACCGAGTACCTGAGTGACTGACATACCGTCCGGAATGCAATCAATCTTCTTCCAACATTTGCAAGCGAGAACCACTCTCTCCACCACCACGAAATGTCGGAAGACAACAAGGCTTCCGCGCCGCGGATAGCCATAAAGTTTGGCACCTCTTTGAACAAGAATACAAAGAAACCTTCAAGGCCAAATCCGCCCTCCGCACTCGGTAAGCGATCACGATCTCACGCCTTGGGAGGCGGTTCCGATTCCGAGCCCGACGACGACGAGCATCGAGGACGACACGAGAAGATTACAGGTTTTGGCGCCGATGGAGCAGAGACAGTGCGCAAGACCAAGGATCCAAGGACCGAAAAGAAGGACTTCGTTATTGCCCGACAACCGAACCGTGATTGGAAATCAGATGTCAAGGCACAGAGAAGGGGCAATAACTTACTCCCCGAAGAGGCCAGGGCCCAGCAAAATGCCACCACAGTCGAGACGGAGCCGGCAGATCAGGATAAGGAGCTCAAATGGGGTTTGACGATAAAGGAAAAGACCGCCGAGGATGAGCAAGAGGTGGATGCAGGCACAAAACCTACCGAAGATACCGAATCCAAGCACGACAACTCCACACAAGAACCACCGCCCAAGCGAACAGCAGACGAACAGGCAATGGACGCATTACTTGGAAACAAGACCGAAGAAGAAAAAGTCATCCATCCGAGCGAAGAGGACGCATACCGTCGCGACATTCAGGAAGCGGGCCAGGCATCTACACTCGACGACTACGAAGCCATGCCTGTCGAAGAGTTCGGTGCTGCCCTCCTGCGTGGTATGGGATGGGACGGTAAACCTCGCGGCGCGGTCAAGGAGGTCAAGCGACGCCCCAACCGCCTCGGCCTCGGAGCAAAGGAGCTCAAGGAGGACGAAGATTTGGGAGGGTGGAACCAAAACGGCAAGAAGAATCGCCGGCCGCGTCTAGATGAGTATCGCCGAGAGGAGAGTAAGCGCAAGGAGGGCCGACGCCACGAGGACAGCTACAGGCGCGATCGCGAACGAGAGCGCGAGAGGGATCGAGAC
This sequence comes from Fusarium staphyleae, assembly GCA_017140175.1. NCBI lineage: Eukaryota > Fungi > Ascomycota > Sordariomycetes > Hypocreales > Nectriaceae > Fusarium > Fusarium staphyleae. The sequence continues at coordinate 1,836 of JADDON010000213.1, forward strand.
AGGCACGGGCACCGAGACCGCGACCGTGACCGTGATAGGAACAGAGACTATGACCGACATCGAGACCGGCATCGCGATCATGACCGGGACCGGGGACGATAAAGCAAAGGCGGCTCCCAAGAACAGTTATTCCGCCGTCTTCAGACTCGGGCCAGAACGGCCGGCGCAGGTTGTACATCATGATGAAACCTTACATAGACCGATATGCTCCAAGCGAACGACATGTTGGGCATATATACATATCAACGCCACGTAAGAATGAGGGCTTCCGATCTGTTGGGTTCGTAAACTTACATTACTTTCTACTAGCTTCAAAGGGTATATATAAGTGTATGTCGCGTCCAGAGACAACAAAATATTCCAACGCCACGCTATTACCGTCCTTTAATCATATATCAAGTAGCCGGGACAGCTAGTCTCTCTCCTTGCGCAGGCTGTTTAACACGGAGTTGCTCTTCCTCCAGTATGTCAGCCTCGTTATGGACTGGGGAATATTCTCGCCTGTCCTTGCTGCCCCTCTTGGCCATATTAAAGGATCTTCGAATCGATGCACTTCGTTTCTCACCACCCTTTCCTCCGTCACGACCCCGCTCACGTTCAGGGTCTAGCAAATTCTCCAACGTCTCTCCCTTCTTGAGCGCCTCAAGCGATCTCTTGGCAGTGTCCACGTCGTCGAATATGGCGCTCGTATCAAAGAGCACCCGGTCGATCTGTCCGGCAATGCCTCGCCGTCGCTCTTCATTCTTGACTGCCTCGCAGAGGTCCTTCATAACATGCCACCCATCCACAGCCTCCTTTGTGACACGCTCACGTGGCTCGTCTGGGAGCTCCTTGAGTTCTCTCTGCCCTTGCACAATGCGGGCGCGACGTACAAACTTTTGAGGCGTCTTGGATCGCTCGGCTTGCTTGACCACACCTTTGAGTGTGTACCCAAATGGGCCGATAATGGCGGATAGATTCTTGAGGACCAGCCCTGTCAACCCCATACCTGTTCCCTTGATGCACCCAACCACGCCATGTTCCTTTGCTCCACGGACTGGGAGGCGGACCACACCAGTAAAGCCATCGTAGATGCCGTAGAGAAACTCAGAACGTGCCGCTCGAACGCCCGAGTGGAATCCTGTGATTCGAATTGGTCGACGTACGGTATCATCTCCGTAGAGACGAGGAGCGTTGTGGAAACCCTGGGCTAGCGCCATTGAGAGATCAACCGGCGCCTTCGCGATGGCGGTAGCAGTTCTCTCAACACCACTTGTCATATCGCCAACGTATTGCTCTCGTATCTCGCCCATGGTTGCATCAGGGCCAAGTGATGTGGCGTCCACGGCCTCCCCAGAGTCGGTTGGGCCGTTCATCTTTGGCTTCTCTCCAGGCTTAGCCATAGAAGCTTTCTTGTCCTTCCTCTTTTTGTGGGATCTAATCCTTTTGGTCCAGTGATATGGAACACTGACAATACCACGGCAGGCTTCTCCAAATGTACCGGCGATGGATCCTGCAACTCCTGTCACCGGCTCGCCTGGGCCTTCGAAGTCGTTCCACTCAACGTGTCTGATGAGTCTGAGGCGTTTCCACCTCAGTAGCCCCTTGTCCACGAGAATGTCTGCAGCCAAGGCACTCAACTTAACATGCGTGCCCTTCAACTCCCAAACGGCTGTTCGATTCTTGATGATAGAGCACCGCAGAATGCTGTCGTCCCTAATATTCAGTTGTCGGTGAAACTCGTTAACGGCGTTCTCGGCTCCATCACCTTCCTCTGCAATCCGCTTGGCGATTTCTCCTGCTGCGTCCCTGGCCTTATCGGTGAGACAGAATTTGATGCCTTCGGCCAGCTTCTCGGCATCCAAGTGCTTGTACGGGATGGGCTCGGGGCCAACCTCGGCATTTCCTACCATCTTTCCCCAGAAGTGCTGGTCGCCGAAAAAGGGGACGATCATGGTTGGTTTACCGCACTTGAGTGCAATGGCTGTGGTTCCGGCCCCACCGTGGATGACGCATGCTTTAACCCTGGGGAAGAGCCAGTCGTGAGGAGTATTATCGAGCATGAAGATGTTTTTTGGTACATCATCACCGCCCAGTCCACCCCAGCCCTTAGACACCAAGGCACGAACGCCGGCCATCTCGACCGCCTTGAAGATCATTTCAGTGAATTTATCGGCATCATCGACAACGATGGAGCCAAACCCAATGTAAATTGGAGTCTCGCCAGCCGCCAAAAAGCTTTCGAGCTCCTTAGGAGGGTCGTAGCTTGAGGCCAAGTCAAGAAAAACGAAGCCAGATACGTCAACTTCGCTACCCCAATCTTCAGGTTTCGGCACCAGTCCAGGTGACCACAGGTAGGTGAACGGAACGTGCAGTCGATATGTGGCACCGGGAGCCCAGAGCGTCGAGACAGGGTCTAGAGCGAGCGTCTTGACTCGGAACTCGTTGACCAGATCTCCGAGACCCTGCCAAACCATCATCTCAACCAGAGGATACGAGATAAAGTTTGTGTATCCAGGATCGACATTGGAGTTCTTGATGCTCGCTAAAGGATGCGGAAAGGCCTGTGTTGGAGTGTACGGAAAGGTAAACATCATATGCACCGGTATACCCAGTGCTTCAGCACAATGGATGTGGGCAAAACTAGGCGGGTTGGCGATGATAGCATCTGCCACGAAAGGCTGCTTTGCGCCCATCATCTTGAGATTATGGCGGTCTGACTCGTCGTCAGTGGCATTAATGCAAGCACGCCAAAAACCGTCAAACATTTCAGCCATGGCAGCACGTCGCCTTCCAATATCTCCAGCTTTGACAGTCTCCAGCGTTGGGATCAGCCCTGGATTCTTGACCATAAAAGCCATCAGCTCCGACGGATCGCCACCGACAGAGAAGAACTCAAGGCCCGAGTCTTTTTCGACAAAATCGCGAAATGCAGGGTGTGTGGCAATGCGCACGCGATGTCCGTAATTCTCCTTGAGGACCTTGCCAATCTTGAGAAAAGGTTGCGCATCTCCACGCGAGCCGATGACCATGATGACAATGTTTAAGCGTGAACGAGGTGTTGTTGAAGCTTTCACCGTTGATGCTGAGGATAATCGCCCGCCGTCTGGCAGTCTCATTTCAGGAACTTGGTCTCTTCCGGCCGCTTTCACTGGAGTTACCTTGCTAACGGCCGCTCCAAGAGCTTTGGCCAGATATCCGGTACCCGCTGTCTCGTTGACCGTGATACGCAAGCGGCCGTCCTTCTTGACCTTGCCAGATGTTCGATAATTCTGGTTGCCAACATGAAAACGACTGTACTTATCGTCATCTCCATTTGCAGCAGCCATTTTCTCGTGGCCTTTTCTCCGCTGTTCCTGGCGGGAAGGTCCTGGCTGATCATCGTCGCTGTCGACTTCCTCGAGGGTAGAGCTCGAACTGGAGCTGAAGCCTGAAGCTTGTGATCCCTCCCAAATGGCCCTGTTGAGGTATGATGTACCAGCCCTGGCAGGTCCTGGTCGTATGAAAGAGTGTTGGCCGTGGTCGCGTCTCGGTTGCTCCGTCTGCCATGACTTGATCGGTTTGGGTCGATCGGCTCGGGTGTAAGACTGTGTTGGGGCGAGGCGAGTGGAGGTGCCTGATACAGACATAGGCTCTGGCCGAATCCGCGGTCTCGCATCAATATTCGTGTCGTCTGCGGTTTCATGCTTAACGGCGTCTTTGGGAGAGCATGGACTATCGGGCGAGTCTATTGCGGGAGGTATCTGGGCAGGAAAGGCAACATGGCCTTCTGGATGTGTGAACAGTGTTGTTCTTGTCTGTTGACCGTCATATTGCTCTTCCGTTTGGAGCTCTGACACGGCATGGCCATCGCCATGATCATCCGAGTGCTGTTCCATGGCAGGTTTTGACTGTTGTTCTTTGTCGGTGTGCGAGGTGAGTGAGAGAGAGTACTGGTAGATTACGGAATATGTATTAACGTTACTGCTTCAAGTAAAGTGAAAGCCACGCTCTTTCCAGTCTCTCATGTCATTGTCTCTGTTGTTTTTTGGGAAACAACTACTCAGGCAAAATAAAGTAAGAACAGGAAAGAGGTTGCATAGAATTTCCCCTTTCCCTGTCCGAGTTTAGTACTTCGGCCCAGCCCAGGGGCACTCCCGTCTCTGAAGCATTGATTGTTTGCTTCGCCTGCAACCATGATGTCACTTACCGGTAGGAAAGGCCCGGGGGTGGCTTGGCTTGTGGCTCTTGCGGGCTTGGGGCGCGAGCTTAAATTCCACGAGCAAGGAACAGGCCTTGGCGAAGAGCTTTAGAAGGCGCCGATACAGCCGAGAATCGTCGATGATGGGCCGCTAGGCTCGGGAGGAGACATGCACTGATTTGTTGTCAAAGGTTCTGCCCATTCACTACGGATACCTGGTCTCGTGATAGCTTCCCTCTCGTAGCATAGTTAGCCTAATTACTGTATCCAGCCAGCATCGATAGTCGAGTATTTGGTCGCCTCTGCTTGCTGATCTCTCCCCCACCGTCTCATGACGTGGTTGATTCTACGGAGTCCGGAGTACGCAACTACGCAGTTCATAGCGGTATCCTTCTTGGCAGCTTGGCACTCGGAAGTCCACGACCGGCAGATTGACGCTGTGGCTGGTTTGACCGCACAGCCGCACCGTGAAACTTGGCACGACTTATCATCAGCTGCTCATTGTCTCAGGTGTGGCGCATGCAGCTGCTCCCACGGAGCTCATGCTCCGCCATTAGTTACCGCATTGACGAAACCCTTCACGTCGGGGAGTTTCGTGTTTCAAGGGGGAGGGGGATATACATAAAATGTTTCTACATATTTATTGTTATGAGCTTCATTTACAAGACTCTATACTCTCAAACTTACTTTCGTACTCGGTTCTCCCGCGCTGGTTCTCAGAGCGTGCCAAAGACGCCACCAAGGGAGAGTAGAGAGATAGGTAACTGTTCACAACAAACGAAGGTGAACTATAAGTCAGCCCAAAAGATCGTAAACACCCCCAGCACCAGACAAGACTCATAAAACTTCGCAGCTCATATTACTGGGAGAGAATCACATGGTAAGCCATATGAATAGGATGTATCAGCGATATTTGGATTGAAAATAACGAAGACGTGATTCAACATCTGACAGGCAGATCGACCATGACTTAACTATCTGTTCCACCCTACAGCAAGAAAAAAAAAGCCATGTTTCTACATAGCATTTCTGACGTGTTTATCTACTTCTACCAGTAGGATCAAGCGATTCAGACACCAAAGGATTGTGTGTAATCAATACCCAAGCATACACGGCCTTATCGTAAATATACACCAGGGTAGATGGAACTCAATCACAACGTTGAGCTGCTGAACTGACTTCAGCCGCCATAGTAGACATGCAATGCATAGGACTAAAGGGCCATCCAAACACACGACTTGGCAGAAGATTGTCGGCGCCTGCGCATCTTGTCTTGGTTTCATCTCTCAAACTCCTCAGTACAATGATAAACAAGTCCCCGTCAATACCGTTCCGTATACATCCCGTACTCCGCCGACCCAAATCGTAGAATATCTTGTCCGCCCGTTCATCATGAAGAACCTAGAGCAAGGGAACCCGCTCAAGTGTATCCGTCAGAACGCTGAGCTGCATCAACACCTCGCCCTCGAGACCCTCCTGCCCCTCAATCTCCTTCTTCTCCACCGCCGCCCTGAGTTGCTTCGCAGCAGATAGCAGTGGGCTAACGTAACGATGCTCTATAGCTGCTGCCATACCAGCCGGAGCCAAGTCTTTGTAGTCCTGCCCCCCAAATAGGAAGAGGGCAAAGTTGGCGACTTGTAGGTGGTATGGCGCGCTCTGTATCCAGTACTCCCACAGGGCAGCTGAGTCTGTCTCTTTGAGATACTCAAGATCCTGGAATAAGGTGTACTGCAGAGCGTCCAAGCAGTCCGGATCCGTGAATCGACCCTTGGACCCGGCTTTGCGTGCCGCAATAATCTCTTCTCTTAGCCATGTCACTGCGCATGCTTGTAAGGAGGCGAACATGCAGTTCTCGAGTAGATCTTCAAGAATGGATAGTCTGTCGTCCTCGTCAGGGTCCGCATGGAGTATTAGACCCGCTAGCACCGTGGCTGCGTTTCGTATCCGGAGGGCAGGGTGGAACACCGAGACGAGCGTAAGAAGATGGTGATAGGACATGAAACTCGCATCCTTGTCGCTACCAGAGTCGCCGACTATGCGCTTCTGGTCGTTGAGCCATAACGCAATGACGATCAAGGACTCAATAGTGCCGGGATTTCCCACGATCTGAGCCTGTGGCTCGTCTCCGAGGAAGCGCTTCAACAAGTTGTGGTGCTCGGGAAAGATGTTCACATCAGGCTGGTCAAAGTCGGCATCAAATATGTCCGACGCAAACATGCGATAGGCGGTCAGGCAGAGGAAACCACCAGTAGACAGCTTGATTGCTTCGGGATCCTTGGGATCAGGCTCAGTCGATAGAGGGTTTTTGGAAATCGGAGCCTCCAAAGCCTTCCTGACCTCTGCTGACGGCATTTTCGAAAGACCCAAGTCGCCAGCAACAGCCTAGAGTAAAGCAGTTAGCAACTTAAATGAAAGACCAGCAGCGGAGTCGCAGACTTACAACCAGCTGTCCAACCAAGGCGTCCCTGGCCTGGAGCTCGTCCACTTGTTTGAAGGCTTGCAGCATGGTTGGCTTGCCCGGCACAATTCTCTCCGGAGTGCAGTATTCCAAGAACCTTGCTGCCCATTCCATACTGTTTGAGTTGACGTAGGCTTCCAAAATACTTGTGATGAAGGATTGCAAAAGTCGCGTCACCACTTCCGATTCGCCTGGGCTCTTCTGGCCGGAATCAGCCTCAGGATCGGGCGCACTCTTGGAGAGATCGCTTTCCTGGAAGGGCGTCTCCAGCTTTGTGCTGGACTGCCTTGTGGGAAGCATTGGGCGCTTCCTCCCTGACAGAGACCGCACAAGTTCAATAACTGCAGCTGTGGTCTCGGCGCCCTGGGGGTTGTATGCTCGGTAGACGGCCTGGAGAGTAGAGTGGAGGAATCGTGACGGAGCCTTGACTTGTAACCTCCTGTGTAAGATACCGAGCATGCCGACAAGAGTGATGAACTTGACGCTCGCTGAGGCGTCACCAGCCTCCGAAGATTCCGAGTTTGAGTCGAGGACTTCGACAACCTTGAGGATGACTTCACGAGGGTTCCCGAGGCGTGCGATGGTCTCGAGGCAGATCTCGCTCCCGGGAATGGCGACAAGGATCTCCACGAGATCCCAGCCGATGTCGTTGGTCAGCTCGGCATCTTCGAGAATTTCCTGAAACGCTGGCAGGACTTCGGGGGACAGGTTCGACTCGACTATCGTGAGGTATGTGAATGAGTCGGTGGCGGGGGGACGGGACTCCTGGAGCCTCTGGATGGCTTCATCGACAGACACCATGGTGAAGAGCGTGTGATGAACTTGCTGTATATGTATGTCCTTTGCTTCTAGACCAGCCGTATGTTGGTTGCGTTGGCTTTTATAAATCGACAGTGTTGGACAAAGCTCGAGGGTCCAGGAAGTAGCTTCGAGGCGGGTAGCTCGGTTGTGCTAGGTACAGGGCTATAAGCTCAGAACGAATGACAAAGGTCTCTTGCGGAGGTGAAATGACAGAGATGGCGATGGCGCGAAGAGAAGAGAAGAGGCCGACGGGTTTTCTGTGGCCTGTTGGAGATGATGAGAAGAAGAAACGAAACGTCCTGCGTGGGATGACGAGGGGCCTTTAGTGGGGTCCTTTCCACTCTACGTACTCCGTACCTTACGCAGGCCTGTTTCGTCATCACGCTTGCGGGCATGGATGAGCTTGTTTTGTCCACCCACCTAAGCTTAAAGCCAGCTCAGCGTCTGGAGCACCCATGTACATAACGGAATGGATAATTTTCAACTTATCCAGTAAATCCCACCTACGATCTCACATCAACCAAAGCGTCCATGCAGTGTGCCAGGTGCTAGACACTAAGCACACGCAGTGAAGCCGCCGATGCGTTGCAGGGGTTGAGCTTGGATCGAGAGCCAAGCCGTGGAGCTAATGCTTGGTTCCCGCCTCATCTTATCGATACAGAGCTTGGCGTTGTTACGGATATTCATACTCTTAACACAACAACAGATGAGCCATCACCGTTGGTACGAGGTCGATTAAATGATACATTACAATGCATAAGCGTGATATGGGTATGGTAAATATACAGCACAGGGATCCGTGTACCCCTTCTCTTTTCTGTTCAACGCCCAAGAACCGTGATCCCATCCCATCAACACCCACCCATGCAATCATTACACATTCGTACACCCAAATCCAAACCAAAGCCCAACCACCAATATGGTACATCGCCTGATTCGCAAGACAAAAGAAAACACACATATTCACTTGTTAATTGTACAAAATATTGAAAAAGAAAGTGGGCTCTCAGAGCCTCGAGCTTGACCTGGGTCCCTTATTCGAGTTTCTTGGCCACTGCCACCGGTTCTTGCCAGCCTCGTAGCCGTTTTGATACTTTACGCCCATAGCCTCTGATACTAATATGGGCTCTTCCATATGCACCAGCTTCGGATAAGCGTGGTATGGCAGGACTTTCTGTAGCGTCTTCTTGCTCATTGGCTTGTCTTTCTTCGTCGTTGTCAGATCGGCCTTGCGGCTCTCTTTAATTATGTCTCGAAGCTCTTGATCGTCATTGACAATCTGGGCTTTGAGGAAAGGAAGGCTCTCGTCCGATGTGTCCTGAATACCCTGCATCACAGGCACGCGGGGGGTGTACTCAATGTGATCCAGTTTGGGCGCATGCTTAGCGTCAGGCACAATAGCAGGGTCCAGCCTGGCCGCGTCGCCCTTGTTGAGCAGAGATGTGATGTCGATACTCTCACCAGGAGCGATAGGAGTTTGGTGGCTAGGGGTAATGCACTCCATGTCCACTTCTTTTCGAAGAACATGGTCAATGTCCACCGCCGAGAAGTAAGCGCATGACTGGGGAAGATCTTCGATGCCAACTTGTTGAGCAAACATGGCCCGCGTCCAGACATTGGCAACCTGGAGAGCGAGCGACGTGCGGTACTTGTCCTCCTCTTTCACCAGATAGCGGATCTCGTCATGTACCGTGATGGCCAGGCGAGCGTCGATGTTGAACCGTCGGATAAGATAGTCCATGGCAACAATCAACAGATGCAGATAGTCGACCCCTGACGACTGAATGGCCCAATTGATGCGAGACGTCAAATACCCACCCTTGCTGATGTATCGCGCCATGAGCGCTTCAGTGATTCCGGCACCCAATACAGGTGTTCTTGGTCTTTCCTGCTCGGCAAATTCCTCCAACTTATTGAAGACGAACGACTCAGTGCCTCCCCGCCAAAAGGGTCTCTTGTAGAGTACCTTGCGGTTGGTCTTGGTGCCTTTGGTGTTGGCGTAAAGCTTGGAGGCAGTTTCCATCGTCTGCTTTTCAGAGAGGTTAGGGTTGAATTGTCGGAGCAAAGTAGCCGCAAACTTGAGACCGGCACCGTAGATACGTCCATAGTTGAACACTTTGGCATCGTTTCTCGTAATTCCCAAGATTGAAGCTGTCCGTGAATGGAGATCGGTCCCGGCAGCCTTTGTCCCCTCCAACGTCATGAATCCGACAGCGTTTCCTCCGTGAAGCTTGAAAGTGGCGTCACCCACGAGACTGGCAATCCAGAGCTCCTCCGAATCGACGTCTGCTCCCACAAAACAGTAGCCCTTGGGAGCCTTAACCATTGCCTTTAGCTCAGATCCGACGCGGTTCTTCTTGGCGTTGCTAGCGGTAAGCCAAGTATTCTCGACTGCTCGTCGAGTGATGGTACCCATCGGGATGATTTGTGGCAAGATAAAGCCATTGGTGTCCTCAACTCTCGCCTTGCTCTTTCGACGCTTGGTGCCCGTAATATCATCCTCATATACAACCATTTGAGACTTGATTCGGTCCCGGGCGCTAATCCAGTATGAGCACGAAGCATTCATTTCCAGTGCCTCCTTGGCATAAGAATACTCTGAAGACAGGATGCCGTTCTCAAAGTAGGCCAGATAGCCCTTCGCCATTGGATTTACACAACGTGCAGTTGGGCCATCCTTGTGCGGAAGCTTGAAATATGTGTGTGTCCGGTCATCACGTAGAGTGGCTTCTGTTTCGTCAAATGTGCATTGAACCATTTGCTTGCCCGTGTACTTGGCTGTCTCCTCCCGCGGTACTCGAAATGTCCAACCATAGTTGTCAGACCAAACTAGAGGATGGCCGTCCCAGGCGAGTCTCAGTAACAGGGGTGCAATGCGGGTTCGAACGGTGATGGCGATGGGAGCGTCGTTTTTCGCAAAGAGATCCTTGTACCACTTGGGCATTCCGGGCTTCTTCTGTTTGGCGAATGGTCGCGGCGGGTCGCCCTTTCGCTTGCCCTTGGCCATCTTGATTTCCTGGCCGGACCAGTCAAGTTGTTGCATCCAAGGGTCGTTTTGCCACTTTTCGGGCTCCCCCTTGATTTCCAATGCCTTGTCGGTAAGTGCGACAAGACGTTCTTGGACAGCGTCGGAAAGCTTCTGGTAGGTGGCTTCGGCGTTGGCAACATATGTATCCCAAGACTTGTTAACCGGAAGAATGACAGAAGAGAGGTGTCGGAGAGCGGCAAAGCTGACAGGATGCGGGCAAACCTGGAGGAAGTTGGGAAAGACGATCTGGTAGATTCGGTGGGTGATTGACACGTCGGCAGCGCAATAGTCCATGAGCTCGTCTAATTTTGCCATGATGCCTTTGCGATCCAGCTCCCCAAAATCGTCACGAATCGCCTTGTCCATCGATATGTTGAGGTGAAATTTGGCTACATCCCGAAGAGAATTAACAGAGCTTCGTTCAACCCATAGCTCTTCCTCGTCATGCATGCTCTGATTACTTAAGAGCTCCGCCAAGTCGTGATCGGGTGTCTGGCTGGCGACCCTTTCCCTCAGCTCGCGATTCTTCTTGTGCTTCATCCAGGTAGGCCGTTGCTGGGAGCACATGCCGTTGACAGCCACGTGCAACGACATAGTATCCAGAAAAGCGTTTCGTGTCTGCTTGACACTGTACTCCTCCAACACTCTGGCCCGGTCGAAGCCCACATTGTGTCCAACAATAATCCGATCCTTATTGGGATCGCCGAGGGGAATCAGTTGTCGATCGTTCTTCGATTCGCCCAAGAGCCAGGGCGATAGCCAGGCATACCAGGACGTCGGGCTTGATGCGCATGCCATGACCGCAAAAGGGCTCTCCTTCCACATGACCTCGGTATCGAAGCAAAGCATGGATTCATCGGGCGCATCCACCTTTTCGGTTCGTCCATCCGGATAGTACTTGGTCCAACCGCTCTGTCGCACCCATTTCCTGGGCTTCGGGGGCGGGTTGGCACGGGCAAACTGCTTCGCATACGTGAGATATGGCTCGGCGCAATCAAGACCAAGTTTGTGGAAGTGCTGGTCCAGGGTGCGGCCCTGCAGTGGAGGAAGGTCGAAGGCTATGGGTTCGGACTTGTCGGTATTCTTTCCAAGCAATTCATGACGGCGTAGATGATCTCTGGATAACTCGACCAGTTCTGCAGGGGGTGGGTTCGTGCCGCCAGGAAAGACTTGTTCAAAAACGTGGGAGCTGAGCTGCTGGACGCCAATCTCGTTGTAGCGGGCCTGCGATGGGACTAGAGAATGAATCAGCGAAAGGGTCTCGTCTAATGATTTTCGAAGACTTACGAGCGAGGGTATTTTGCTGCTTCACCTTGGCATTGTTTGCGACAGCTGCGAGCCATCGCACATGTGCTCGCCAAGCATGGCGACGAAAAGCCTGATGGCGGGCGATGCGGATGAAGCTGGCAGTTGGGGCGCGTAGAGGGCTACCAGCGGCGGATGTGAACATGATTTATATCAAGCGCAGCAGCATCACGAAAATGATGATATGGTTGGTGCAGCTGCGGTACGGGCTGGGCTCGTCTGCTGGGTCGTGCTTGATAGAGGCAAGTCAAGATGATGATGATTTTGGCGTTCCTATCTCTGCTAAATTAGGGGCCCCCCTTGCACCTTGCAAGTGGATGACGGCGTGCATTTTCCTGTGGGTCCTTTAGGTGGAGAAGAGGGGCTCTTGGCATGGATATCCTGGATCTCGCGGGGGCTCTTCTCATGAAAGCTTTGACGATACTTACCTGACATACTCCGTACGTACGGAGTAATTACACAGAAGACAGTTCTCGTTTGTTGATGCCGAGTCGGAGGTTTCTTCGAGTACGGACACCAGTCTACTTGGTTCTTCTCTGAGCTGATAGCGAAGAGCTAGAAACAGAGTACCTCTTAGGACGCACACGTTGAGAGCCCAAGTTCCAAAGTCCACGCACCTCGAAACTTGAAGTCAAGAATGACAATAATCATGTGCTCATCAAGCTATGGATCAGTACTGAGTAAGACTCGAGGAATCAACTGAATTATTTGCCAGAACAACAACGGGCAGAGCCTTTCCGGCAAAGGCAGCATGACGACAAAAACTACATGATAACGTTAACAGCTACAAGAATGTACTGAACTCGACCAATTGAGGTGTCATTGGAAGCTACAGGACGGCTTGGAATACGCTATCCCTTGTTCATATTTTATATCACTTGGGTTTCCGAGGTGGTCGAGGTTCTGGCGAGTCCGGCATCCATCCAGTATCGATCGCTGGTTGATTTTCTCGAGGCGGGCTTCATAATATGCAGGGACCCGAATTTGTGCGAAGCAAACAGGTGAACATATGTTTGGTGAAAGAGCATCTGAGAGGTCTCTTATTTTATGCCAACTTCGTGTTTACTTGGTGCTCGGTCAATAATACCAACCGCTTCATGTATCTAACCAAGGTAAGATATAAACAAGAGTTAAACATTACCTATGCTTGCGTGTTGACGTAAGATCACGTTGCCCCCTGTTGAGTGTGAAGGGAGAACGACACCCGTCCAAAAACTCCATGACCTTTCTAAGCGCGGCACTTTTGGAGCGGCAGCCAGCCTCTTGCTATTTCTCTGTTTCCATGCACGCAGGGTTTCATAACTTTGTAGGAATCTTCTACTATTACGCACCCTTTATTATTTGAGCCTTTGTTTGTTTACTCTAACTAGCCCGTTCCCGTCTACTTGGAACCGATAGGGCCCCACGGGAGTCGACCACACAGACCAAGGCTCTCCCATCAGCGGCGGTAAATACCAACAGGGGATTGCACCATTTATTAGTTATCTGTTGGACGCCGACAAGACCGAAACCTCGCAGGCCGACAATGGACAACGGTTTCTTCTGGATGGACTCTATCGTCTCCCAGCTACTGCAAGGTTAGAATGTACCATTTTCCTTGCCTCGGCTCCTTTCTTGCCACTATTCAGCCCTCTTCTTCCTCTTCCCTCTTGTTTGCTCCTTCAACGCCTTACCCTGCATCTACGCCCTCGTTCGCTCAAACGAGATAAAACCATAGACAACGGAGCCGGGTTGTTTTGGAACACGGCAGACAACACTCCGATTACAATCTCCATGTCCACCAGACTCGTTTCGCCCCCCGACCGAGCTGCCGGGCATTCACCCAGGCCAATCGATGGTGATCATTCACTCTCTTCGCCACCCTGGTACCCTCAAGCCTATCGGGACGACTCTCCGACCACGACGACACAACAACACATTGCCTCCTCTCCCCCGACAAGACCTGCACCGACACCGACAAACGCTGCTCAAGACGAATCCACGCCGCTTCCAAGGACGTCGCGTCTGCCACCGGCGTCGTTCAGCTTTTGGCAGAGCGATCCCCTCCAGCTGTGGCCGAGCAGCAATCAACTCGATGACCTGGACAACCCGTTCTCGCCATCCTACGTCGACGTCGAAGATCCTCACCTCGCTGCCCTCGTCAACGGTGAATTTTCCTCGCCATCAACATATCCTCCATTCACAGCCTCGGATTCACGACAAAGCCAGAGTCAAAGCGTGACCCAACCGTTAGCCCCGGAGGCATCCACGCCGCAGCGTCGTCGCCCGCTCACAAACACTGCTGCCGCCCCACGCAACCCCTCCACCAACTGTGTATCAAGTCTAAACCTCTCACGACCTGACCGTTACGCGACCCAGCTCTCCTCCTCCACCAACGCTGCTGGCGAATCGCAGTCTACTCTGCGCACCCTCGATTCTTTTGACGACCCAGACTTGTTCGATAGCCCAGCCAGCTCCTTCTCTGACGCCATGCCTCCGGCTCTGCGACGGACAACAACGGCGGCAGCCTCTCGTCCTCCTTCGGCGCACGCGAGCAAACGTAGACGAACCTCGACGAATGTACCTGCGAACCCTTCGAGACCGTTATCTAGACGAACCAAATCTCCCGCTCCGAAAGACAAGGAAATCGAAGAGCTCTTTGGGCCTAGTCCGCCTCGCTCTCCTATCGACGTTGACTTGGAGGAACCCAGATCGGACTACACGACTATCGATCTGACAGAGCTTAACGAGGCGCCTGAGGAGTTGAAGAAGCCTGAAAAGGACAATCGTGTCAAGCTTGGTGCATTCCAGTGCGTTATCTGCATGGATGATGCAACCAACCTGACCGTAACGCATTGTGGTAAGTACAGCCCTGGCCCAATCTACGAATCTCGTGCATTTATTGACCTAAAAATCAAAGGCCACCTTTATTGCGCCTCGTGTTTACACCAATCTCTTCACGTCGAGGCGACCAAAGGCAAATGTCCTATGTGCCGACAGAAGCTGGACATGAAGCCTCGCGAAGTCTACAACAGCAAGACGAAGGGATATTGGCCTCTTGAGCTGAAGCTCATGACTGCCACACGAAAAGGCAAACGCAAGGCCAACACGATGCCTTGATGCCCTCATCGGCATTTTAAAAACATTAACCTCATGGCACCCACATCGACGAGGAAATGAATATGGAATCCCGACGGGGTGTTCCGGTAATACCTTATTAAACGAAATCGCCGCCTACACTTGGCCCACCATCTCTCACTGGCACCCTCAACGCCTACACTAGGTAACGGGGGCACCTTTTACCGCCACGCAGCCCCTTGGTTCGGCCATCACGCTTCCTCAGCTTCCAAAGGTGGATCACTTTGGGGCGCCATTCTAAGATACCCAGCATTTACATGGATAGGGAGGAAGGAAACTGTACTACTTGTATTTATCAGCATGCGACTGCAGCGATTGCGCCGCCTTGAAATTGGCGCACGGAGTACTAGGGGAGGTGAGCATACTTGGGAGGGCTCGTCACGTCTCCTCAAAGGATTACATAGCACAGGTTCGAGGCGTCCAGACCACTTGTTATTTGAGCAACGGCATATTGGCGCAGACTTATTCCTTTATATGAGCCCAAAGAGACGTACTATGAGCCTAGCATCGGCCTCAAACGATTAATGTAACGGTGATGTAAGTATCCCCGATTCTCCTGACAGGCAAGTGCCACAAGATGTGAATTCGCTTTTGTTGTCTCTAATCTTATCTACCCACGGGGATATTCCCATATCACTAACTATACCACTCGCAATACACATATGCTTCGTCCCTCCGTACCAACGCCGCGTAAAGTCTGCAAAACCGTATCCTGACTCGAGCACATACACCCTCGTACACTTTTGGGGAGACACTCTTCTCAGACCCCATCGCTTTAGTGGAAGAGTCCGTGGTTTTGCTGCTTAGGCTCTGGTATAACCTCATTCTCAAACTGCAACACACAGTTAGTCATGATCTCATGAGCCTCGCAATGGAAATTACTCACCTCGACGAACCGGGTGGCCGCGATGATGACCATTAGACCCTCCGCCAACTCTTCGATCCTCTGATCCAGGCCCTCATCCGCGTTGCCGCTGCCGATGCCCGCGCTGCGCTTGAGCGTGTGCGTCACGAGCATACGGTGGTCAGCTAGGAACCGGCGGCCCTGGACGATGTTGTGGCTGCCGCGGCAAACCAGCGCAGCGCCAATGATGCGGACAACCTGAGCGAGAAGGTCATAGTGCTGCTCTAGGGCTAGCGGGTTGGCCGTGTTGATTTGAAGCTCGGGGTCCGCAGCGAATAGGCCCGAGATCTCAAGCGCGCGAAAGAGGTTGGAGTGCAGAATGTACTTGGCGCCAGACCGGGTCTGAGAAAGCTCTAGCAGAAGAGCAAGACGGGCGTTCTGGTAGTTTTGCTGCTCCGCGTTGCCTGAATATGGATGTCAGTAGTTGTCACCAAGAGCAAGCAAAGAAGCGTATGATACTCACTTGACGAAAAGACCTCGTGCCACTCCTGCATAATATTCCGCAGTGAATCGACCAGGATGCCGATAAAGTTGAGCCGATTCAGAGTCTCAACGACGTGGTCTTCATCTTCCTGTCGGCCCATGCTGACCAGGGCATTGAGTAGTATCAATGCCGCCGTCTGGCACTGCGCTTCACCGCCATAGGCATCATCACATATGACGTTGATCAGTCGCTCGCCGTACACTTGTATCGTTTTGATGGTTTTGGGACGGTTGGATGTAAGCGGACCCTGATCAGACATGCCTGTTAGGTAGCGGTAGCATATGCCATAGTAGACCGATCTGAGCTCAGGAGTGCCAGCCCATTTGCCGATAGCCTGGAGGCAGATCTGGAAGAGCTGATATAGCTTGTCGCTCACCAGGTTGCCAATTGCCGAGCCTTGCTTATCCTCCACAGGCGCTGAAAGGTCGAGCTTGAAGAGAAGAACCTTGGCGAGCCTTGCGAGTTCAATGGCTTCATCTGGCCGATCAGAGGCAAAAGCCTCGAGGCTAGGTAGGATGGACTGAAGTGCCTGGAGGAAGAAGGACGTTTGTGCTGAGCCCTTGAAGTCATTTGACTCAATCATGACCAGCAACAGCTTGGTCCACGTTTTCAAAACCTTTAGACTTTGAGTCGTGAGTTGCTTCTGCCGGTTCGAAGAAACAAGATACTCTAGAATCAGGGCCTCTTCTCGCTCGATGGCAGTAACGTCTTGGTTAGCAACTAAGACTCCTGAACCTTGTGCTTCGTTATGTCTCAAAAGTAGAACCTCTTTGACACGTTCGAGGTTGTAGATGGGGTTTGAGTCGGCATCATTTTCTAGGCAGGCCGACAAATCGAGATCTTTATAGTATTGCAGGGGAGGCAAAGGAATCTCCCAGACGCCCTCGGGGAGCAGAAAGTCGTAGAGGTCGAAGATCGTAGGTATTTGGATGGTAGCGTTGCCCTCTCCAATGATTTGGCCGTTCAAGGCCTCAAAGATGCGCCGCTTGACGCTTGGCATGCGGTTCTGCGAGATGCTGCAGAGCTCCATGGCAATATACTCCAAGCCCATGCTGCGCAAAGACAAGAAGTCGATGAGAGCTACCGCACCATCTGTCATAGGGAAATGAACCATGGAAACACCTTCACCTTCCCATGGTAGATTGGGGTTGATGACCACCTCGCGGAGTAAAATATGGAAAAGAATTTCATTCTCACGCAGTTCGTCAACCACAACGGGTGCGGAAAGGGGGGAGCTCCAAAGGATGTGGAGGATACGCATCACCCGCGACTTGATAGCGATAAGCCATTGCCGCATGCCTTGAGCGTCACCAGAGGGGGCTTCCAGTAGGAGCCTTAGCAATGTATGGAATAGGGAAGTTCTCGATGCGAAAGCCCCTTTCGCGTCGATTGTGAGAGAGTCAATGCCGCACTTGAAGCCAAGCAACAGGTGCGCAATTGTTGGTTTGCGAGGAGTCTCTTGAAGACATTGGTATAGAAAGTCGAGGATGTAGATTTTGGTGATGTATGCCGGCGAGTCTGCTTCTCTTCCGGCCTCCAAAGGTGTAATCAATTCCGAGACGAAGGATCGAGAAATCGCCTCGTGTTCACCGTTCGCTTCCAGTGCCACAATGGCTTTGTTGCGATGTGCTTGCCGGTTAGAGCCTGACCAAATCGCGGTGATCTTGGAAGACGACGACATCTTCTCGAGGAGTTTCAGGCATGCCAGTGTAAGCTCTGGGTGCCCGATACCACAGTAGTTGCCTAGATCAACCACGAGGTTCAACCTAGTAACCAGACCGTCCTCAAATGAGGCAAACGCAGCGTTCGCTACCGGTGATCGGCGTTGGTTAGACTGAAGCTTGATGATCGGCCTTACGAGCTCAAGGTAGGTAGCTTGAAGGTCAAGGACCTTGGAGATGACCTCCACGGCGCGCAGTATGCCGAGAATCAGGGGCGAATCAGGGGCAGCATTTCCAACATCAACAGGCTCCTGGTGAATAGTATTGAAAAGCGCAGTCATGACCTTATCGTTGAACATCCACTCCATCACCCTTGCGAATGGGTGCATTCGCACATAGGTCGCCAGATCGGTAGTCGAGATGACGGCGTCGACGTTGATATTTGTTTCGTTCGCCATGACGATGAGATCCTCGTTGAATGTGGTAAGACAGATCAGAATAAACTCCAAGCAACTGAGGCGAAGTACCCGGGTTTGGTGCGCATCTTGTAGGTCGTTGGCTTTTGAGGCAAATACAAGTCCCATGACAAAATCAACATAAACCTCGATACCAGGCATACGAAATGCCGAGCCGAGATTTTCTGGGAAAGGAAGCCCATCATTGAGGGGGCTGCTATCAATGGCAGGGCAGATCAGCGCAAGGAGGAGCTGAATGAAGGACTCCGGGTCTTCGAATCCGTTGCTAATCTCATCAAAGATACGATCCATGGATACAGTCGGTGACTGTTGCGCTTGACGATGGGGAGCCGTTGCGTGAGAGGCATAGCCCCCCGCGATCCACGTATCAAGACAACTCCACATAACATGGCCTTCCTGTAAGGACTTTCGCGCAATCAAGGCTCGGAGGGCCATGAAAGTGCAACCACGCAGTCGAGGAGGAATAGGGCTGCTTGCGAGCTCATATAGCGTTTCCACGAGGTTATAGTTGGGATTGTGAAGTAGGAACTGGCGCGTCGTCTCGCTTTCGCTCGCCAGCTTCGACATCAAGCGAAGATAGCACTCAAGCATCATGGCCGATTCAGGCTCCGTCTCCGCTTGGTCACTACTCATCTTGTCGTTGCGATACCTTATCGTTTGCGTGGGAGTTGGCTTCTGCCTGATCTTGCCGGAGAAAAAGTCCAGTTCCCGAAAGATTTGTGCCCACGTCAATGATTGGGACCTCCTCAGCTTTCCCGAAGAGTGATGGCCCTCATCGACTAGGAACTCATGCGCAGCGGTAGCACACTCTTCGTTCTCTGAGATAGCTTGTAGCATTTCACAGAATGCCGTTACTAGGGGTGTGGAAGCCCTCCGAGAAGCCCAGTGCATGAACCCGGCGAGGTTGCTGTCAGGATCAGACCAGAAGCTCATCGCGGCCTCTGGCCGACCCTCGTACGCATAGGCGATGACAAGCAAGAACCTTTCCAAGTCTAGATCCTGCTCATGGGTCTGACTCGACTGACGCTGTTCATCCTCCTCAACGCGAAGCTTACGAAGCACATCGGGGAGGTTTGAGATGAAAGCGTCCACAAACACTTCAAGCTGAAGCATTAGAGCCATCTGGAAAAAATCGGAGAAAGGAATGGCATCGGGAGCCAATGCTGGGGACTTCCGCTGCAGCCACCTACGCATGCCCGCTCTTACGGGATCATGCCAGTCAGGGGACTTAACATCTGCAGCAATAGAGAGCAAAAAATCGAAAGATCCATCCTTTAAGGATTCTAGAAATACCTTTGATCTCTGACGATCCTCTGTTGATACGTTAGCCGTGAACAGGAAGCCCGTAAAGAGAACTCACCCTCATCTAGGTCAGTATTGGGCGGGATCGCCGCCTCCGGAGGATCGTCCACGTAGAATCCGCTATATTCAGCGAGCCACCAAGCGCGAAAAGCAGCATGCAGTTGGGAGAGTGGCCATGGGGATTCGTCCGCGGGAAGGAGCTTGCCGTGTAACTCACGAGCTTTGATCAGGTCGTGTCCTCCCTCGGCCGACCCAAAGACAGAGATGTATGCTCCAATCGATGGTATCAGATGAACTAGCAGAGCATCATACCGGTCTTGTTTCTTGAGTGTAGCAACAAAGTCAAGGAAATCCGCCTCTGATCCCTGTCTCGTCTCAATGCTGCGACTCAGGATGACGCCCAAGAGCTCGTGCTGTTGCATCAAGCTGACTCGGGAGAATTCTATCGTCTCCATTTGCTCGGACATGCTCCCAGATGTTGTCTGACCAAGAGTCTGGGCGGCAGATATCTTATCACCTATCTTCTGAAGCCATCCCTTTATCTCCTTCATCGAAGCCATGCACCTAGGTACTATTCGCTTTGCAGCATCTGCACCCCTGGCAGGCTGTAGTAACCGGTGGGCGACGTAGACCTTGACGCTTTCGAGAGTTTCAGAACCGATGGTTTCTTCCTCAAGGCTGTGCAGCTCGAGTAGAAGCCGCACGATGTCCAGGACGTATTTGCGCTGCTGGTGAAATCGAATGATGGCGCATTCTAGGAGAGACCGACCCAGCGTGGACGGATCTTCTTGTGATTCGAGAAGACATCGGGTCGATTCGAGCTCGTCGAGCTCGACTTCATCGGAGAGCGTGAGCACATCTTGCTGGAAATTGTCGTTTATCGAGTATTCATCGCCGTCAATGATGACCTTGCCTAAGCATGCAGTTAGACCCAGGCCTTGTTTGCGCCAGCCAATTCCCTTACCAGACTTGACAGTATTGCGGTTCTTGTCGTTCCTTCCTGGCTTGTTCCAGAGCTTATCCAACTCTGTCTCGAAAGCCTGGACGAGGAATTCGTTGTTCAGAGCCTCTGCGCCTTCGACGCGACCTTCGCGAAGTGATAGAAGCCCTTGATGGAAAGCTTGCAGGGCATCTAAAGCGGTGATCTCGGCCATGTTGATGGTTGGGACTATCGCATGTTGATCATGAATCAACAGCGTGCGATCGGTGCAAGCTGCGGAGACTGCACCGTCGTGCGTGAAGTTCGCAGGTTCTGGATCTTTTTGTCGATGCTTCAGGTTGTTAGTTAGCGGTCGCGGTTTGGAGATTCTGCACCTAGCCTGGTACTTGGGTTGCTATGAGACTGGAGCTATCCAAGCTTCTGATTGGTTCAGATCGCGGAGTTGCAGATGGCCCGAAATGTACAACCGTGCGGCAGAGAACTCACCGCCCGAGAGCTCCCAGGCATGGAGCTTCTGAAGCCTCCATCGTTGAGCTCTAGAAACGCCTGGCCTAGGCAGCAAGCGAGGCTCGGATACTAAAGAAGACAATCATCTCATGAGATGTCAGCGTTTCAAGAAGCAATCACGAACTTGATCTGTTTCAATGGCTTATGCGTGGCTTTTGTCTTTGCCTCTGCCTCATTTCTCATCTCTCCCCTCTCCCCCAGGGGCTTAATCAATAAAACAGTGTCGCGTCTTGTCCAAATTCACGGCTGTACTTTGTCGAGCTTCTTCACCAAGCTTCGCATGACTCTCATCCAATAGCTACTTCAATGCCCTTTCGGTCGAGGTTTCAAGAAAAAGGCTGCAACATATTGTGACAATTCTTTGTCGCCCGTAGTCATCATGGCGTCGTATAAATCCAACGTCATGAATCTGGCGCGTTCGTAGCTCAGACTCAGACTCTCCAACAAGTTGCCTCGAAGCTGACGGGCCATAGGGGACGTCAAGTCAGGATCACAGAAAGATCGAGAGAAAGCTGTAGATGGTGAGACTTTCGCGTTTGAACGCTTTCTTCACTTGGCTTACTTACAATGTCTTGTTTTAGAGCTGGCCCATCTTCTCAACCCTCGAAGCCGATCTGCAAATCTGTGAGCTTTAGAGGTGTCATTCTTAACTTCACATCTGCTAACAGCTTTTCAGTTCCGACCTCGGCGACAAGAGTTATCATGAAATCTTCGAAGCCATCTTCAGCTTCGTGCTTCGAGAGAAGTCGACCTTCTATGACAAGCGAAAGTCCCAATCTACATCGAATGGTGCTGCGTCCCGTTTGTCCAAGTGCGCGGTTGCTTTGCGGATGGCGGCAGGACGTGGCGTGTCGAAACTCGGACGAAAGACTCTGCTTGCAATCGTCGATCATATCACCCAAGTTCTTCCCGGACCTAACGATGACTTCGTGGCCCCGTTGCTCCAAGACTACATCAAAGCACTGACAGAGGTGCTCTCGAGACCCGCTCACGTTGAAATTCTTGCCAGGAAAGATGGCCAAGCCTGGGAGCTGTGTGTTGATTTCCTGCTCGATGTCGCTCTCTTCATGCTCCCAGATGAAGGAGACGCTCCTCTAACGCTGGCTCGGGCATCCCCGGCTCCATCCACATATGGACGTTCAACTGGACGCTCAACGCCATCAACGCAAAGTCAACGGCGTACCACAACTGGGGAGGGCGGCCCTTTGAAGGATGTGCTCGAAGGACTATTTCACCTGGTAATGGGTGGCAATGCACCATTGTTGAGGCGATCCAAGGACATAACACAGGTGATTTTTAGAGTCTTGAGTCTGAAGCAACTCAGCCTAGGGTCTCTGCAGACGCTAGCCTTCGCCATCATCAATGTTGTTTTCTCGACAACCCAAGCCGATGACCTCGCGCATGCGATTCTGATGGTGCAAAGCCTTTTGCCGTTGATGAGCTACTGGTGGCGATCCGAAAAGGTCTCTCAAGATGAAGTGATCAGGGCGTTGAGGATTGAAATCTCTAAGAGCATTTTTCTAACCCACCTCCATATCGAACACTTGGCTCTCAATTCTGCGGACAATGAAGTTCGTCTGGATCTTGAGGATTTGGTAGAGAATCTTTGGACTGAATATTCCAAACGCGGCGAGGCCTTTCGCTTACAGCTGGGCGACGTTACCTTCTCCCCATCCTCTCTCGCCACGTACAGCCTGCAGTTGGAGCACTTTGGACTGCGTCCACGCGACGTTTATGGTGAAGGCCATTGGGCAGTTGTGCAGAATCTAGCATGTCTTGAGCGCATCATGGTATTGTCTGGCGGAAAGCATCAAGCAGGCAGCGCAGAACGAGAAGAGCAGCCACGGAAGAGACGTCGTACGGATCAAGATATGAGTCGAATTAGGCTCAAGCTAAAGGCCATTGATGTAGCTGTTCAACGAACAGCCCTACAGTTGGTGCCGTTTCTCCTGTCAGGAAGCTCGCTGGACCATGCCGAAATTCTCGATATACTGCCAGACCTGGTAGCTTTAGCGAGTAACAAGAACCCAGTTACAGCATCTTGGGCCCTTGTCGCTGCTGCAAGGTAAGATACCTATCCAACCTTGAGATATCAGCTGGGCTGGAACTGAATTTGATCAGTTGCATCATGTATTGTGAAAGCTGTCATGACCAGATAGACATTTGGAGACAGCTATGGCATCTGGCCACGAGATCTATCAGCCTCCCAGGGATAAGTCGAGCGGCTTGCGTGCTCCTACACGCGATATTAGAGGGGGATGTGCTGCCTTACCACACAATCTCCGAAGATATCAACGGCATTATCACGACTGCCGATGTCAGCGGCCCGAGTGTTTTGTGCGATGCCTCGATCAGTTTTATGTTCCACGTTCTGCATCTCCGAAACGCCAGAATCCCAAGTGCAAGTCAAAGCACTTGCCATCACATTATTCGATGGATCTTTCTCCGCTGGAATCCAAGTATGTTTTCCTATGTGACGATGGGGTTTTATCTAATAGCTTGACAGATGAATCAACATACGCTTCATACCATTCTTTGCAAGTGCAGCCTATTGAGCTTGTTAATCTTCTTCTGGCCTGCTGTGGTACTCCGGGTTTGAAACTTGGCTCTCAAACGGCAGCCTCCGGGGGTTCCTTAAGTGAAACCTGGAGCTCACAGACCGAGGTCGAGCCATTTAGTCGATACATTCTTCTGCTCAAGGATAAGCCAAAAAGGCCGACGGCTGCTGGTAGTTGCATCTTTTTGCAGGCTACAAACCCGCCACCAACTGCCGATGCTAACACACGCTACGCCTCTAAGAAACTGATACTCGAGCTAATCTACCCCAAGCTAGGGGACTTGGCCGACCTTTGTACATCGTGGACCAAGAAGATGAGCGAGGGTGGCGTACAAATATCTTCCGATCGCTTCCAAAGTCTCTTGTCCGCCTGCTTGGTCGGTACCATGCTGCTCCCGCAGATTGGCGATTTGAATTCGACCCAATCCTCCTCTGTGGAGTCTACTCTTATGGATATTGTGGAAAAGGGACTAGATGCTGCCTTATCATCTGTTGAGCCTGCAGCATTCGTTAATTCTGTGTTGCGAGTAGTGCGGCCTGTGATGCCGGACTTGACTATGGCGAGCCTCAACCAGATTCAGGCCAACAATGCCGGCCTCTTGCGTCTGCTTGCCAAGATATGGGCACTGCTTGACGGCAGAAAGAGCCAACCAAGCTCTAGTAACAATGTGGATTTGATGGATATTGATGAGGAGTTCGACTCGCAAAGCAGTAGGGCAAGCTCGGTTCTGACGCCAGCAGCGATTCCACGATTCAATACTCAGATGCGGGTGGACGCTCAGGCATTCTACACAGAGACAAAGGCTCGCCTTCGATTCTTATTCACTATCAATGAAGACGTTGGCCAGATCGGGCTCGTTCCTGATCTTTATGTTGAGCATTTGATCAACATGCCCAACGACGAGCTGCTTATGTGCCAAAGCTTGTTATTTGATATGTTCAGCTCCGACCTCGTCGTTACTCCAGACAACGCCTTGGGCATAATCGAACGACTTGGAGAGTTTGCAGGTCTAATGGACTATCAATACGCCGAGATTGCCTTGAGTACTTGCATTGGTGTGATCGAGGGCCTTCATCCGATTTGGTTGAACGACAAGCAATACCTCTCTGAGAGGGTGGGCGACCTCTACTATCACTTTGTCAAAGTGTGCCTTACCTCGAACATATTCTCGCCCAGGACTCAGATATCTATGGTACGACTCTTCTTTACCATTCTACGGGCAAATCCGGATTATGGTAGAGATCAAGGTCTCGATTCCTCTCGAACCTGCTTGCTTTACATCCTCAAGAACGGACCGATGTCTGTCAAGCACACTATTGCTGAGAAAGTCGCCAATATCTTTGATCTTTTCATTCTCAAGCTTCACGATGAGATATTCGTGGATATACTGGATAGTTTACCGACCGACCCTTCAGACACTACTGGCATCGCCTTCCGCTTGTTAGTTCTATCCAACCTAGCATGCCGATGGTCAACTTTGCTCCGGAGATGTACCTATCATATCTTTGAGACCCCTGGGAAAATCTCCAGCTCAACAGAGTACGCAGCTCGTTGCCTGGAAAACGTATCCCAAACACTACATCTGGAATCACCAAAGGTCTTGTTTCGCCTGTTTTCGAGGCAACTACTCTACACATGGTTAGAGTGCGATGCTATCGAAGACATCCCCTTCTCCATCTTCGGGTTTCCAACTTTAGGCGATCTTTTCAGATCTGCGCAAGCAGAGGCTATCGGCTTAACTGTCATGCGTGGGCAAGATGAGGCGTCTGCAGGGGTCGCTCGTTTGTTGGGGGGCTCTGAAAGTGACCTCATTCGGAACAATTTCACGACAGCTATCGCCTATAGTATGATATTTGGCGACTCTAATGGGGGAGTGGACAAAGAGAGAGGCGAATCGCACGTCAAGAAAGTGCTTGGCCGTAAAGCGTACGTGGAGGCCATTTACATCAATTTTGTCGATATCGTTGCTCTCTTCTTCGACCTCATCGACCAAGAGAACCCTCTGGAGAGGGTCTTTGCAAGATTCAAACTTGATTATGCTGCAGAAATCACAAGTGCTATCAAAACAATCTCCCACTCGCCTGCTGAGTTACCGGCAAACCAGCAGCCGATGTTCAAGGCGAAGTATCTCATCAATGAGCTGTACAGGCTCTGTCAAAACACAGAATTTCAGTTTCATGAGCTGTGGACTCCGCCTGTGGTTGTTTCGATCGCTCGAAAGCTTCTCAATACAGTCCATCCGGCTCTGGGCCCTCTCCATGCCTGTTCTGTACTCCGAAAAGTCAGAATCCTGATCGCTCTCGCAGGGCCAGTAGCCTTGGAGTCGTATCCCTTAGAGATGGTTCTTGATGCCATCCGCCCGTTCATTGTTGATTCGGAATGCGCTGATGATGCCCTTGGAATGACGCAGTATCTCCTAGCAGAAGGCTCAAAGCATCTCAGTAACACACCATCGTTCTTGGCTGGCTATGCCCTGTCAACTCTTGCCTCCCTTCGTGTCTTCTTGGAGTCGAGCCAGTCCAGTACGACGCAGGAGAGTCAGTTTAAAGCCACTATGAGTAAAGCTGAGAAGTTCCATGGGTGGTTCAGCAAATATCTGGAGGAATATAGCTCGCCTATGTTCCAAACCCTTGAGCAGGGCAAAGCCTTCAAATCAATCACACAATCTGCAGCTCGCATTCGATCTTCTGGTAATGCTGAGCAAGGTTCTGCAGAGAGCAAGCTACTGTTGGATATCCTCAACGATGAAGGGTCGCAGCACCAGCTCCTCAATGACTCTTCTCGCCAGCTCGCCCTCGGCTTGCTGTGTGGTGATTTCAGCCTTCCCTTATCGAGCAAGGATGACATTATCGAGTCTGACCAGGATGCAATGAAGCATGCTACCGCTGTCTGGAAGAGCTGTAATACTCAGAACCTGAGTAAGGAATATCTTTCTTGGGCTGGAAGAGTAATTGGCCGATCATTCTCAGCATCTGGCGAGATTCCTGCAGATATTTTGCGCGAGTCTTATCTTGATCGTTACCAGAGGATAGCCCCGGGATCTAACGGCTCAGAAATGGGGATCCTTTATCTTCTTCAAGACTTGACATCTAATCCGGACTCTAGAACGGCAGGTTTGGCTGAGGCTGCCCTAAGGACGACTGTTTCTAATGCTGCCTTTCAAGAAGACGAGCCTCTAGTCGTAGCCTGCCAGCGGAGTCTTTCCGAATCTCTTCTACTCACATCTCAGTGGGGTGCATTCAGATCGCCGCCATCTGATAAGGGCACTGCAACTCCTACTTCTTCCCCAGACGAGGAAGCTGTCTGGTCAGAAGACATGACTTCAAAGCATTGGCTGCCCAAGCTGAGCGCTCATCTAGCGCAATCTGTTCCAGAGTCGACCATTCTTTCAGTTCTGGCTCCAATTCTCGCACGAGTTGAGCATTTTGCTGAGAGTGCCTTTCCTTTTGTAGTTCACCTTGTCCTTTATTTCCGCATTGACCGACAGCAAAATGTCAAGCGGCAACTGTCTGCCGCGATGAAAGACTGGCTCCAGTGCACGTCTCCTGCTGCCAAGGACAACCTGAAGTTGCTGATCAACACCCTCCTGTATCTGAGGACCCAGGAGTATCCGAAGGAATCGTCGATAGCTGATCGATCACACTGGTTAGAAGTGGACTATACCTTGGCGTCGGCATCAGCCTCACGATGTGGAATGCACAAGACGGCCCTATTGTTCTCTGAACTTGTTCCAAACGAAAGTTCCCGTGCCTCACGGCGATCATCAACAGCAATGACCAAAGAGATCGACATGAGCGAAACATTGCTCACGATTTTCGAAAATATCGATGACCCTGACGCATACTACGGATTACCTGAAGAGGCCAGCCTTTCAAATGTACTCGCCCGCGTGGAGTACGAAAATGATGGACCCAAGAGTCTAGCATTCAGGGGCGCACAATATGACAGCAACATTCGTCTGGGAAACCCTTCTTCTCGATCAGATGGTCAAGCTTTAGTGAAAGCTTTAGGCACACTCGGCCTGTCGGGACTGTCAAACTCCCTACTCCATACCCAAGAGAGCCTGGAGTCTTCCCCTGCGTCACTTGAGAGTACCTTCAGCACTGCTAGGAAGCTGGAAATTTGGAACCTACCAGCTCCGTCGAGTGACCACCACGCCGTGACGGTGTACAGGGCCTATCAAAGCATTCACCAAGCAACCGATATTGCAGTTGTTCGAACTGCTGTTCATGATGGTTTCAGCCGTACGATGAGCAGCTTGGCGGCACACGGCCTCAATGCTACATCTTTGAGAAAGCGGCTAGGAGCTCTGGCTTCCTTGACGGAGCTTGATGATGTGCTTGGAGTCTTAGACACTTCTGAAATGGATATCATTCTCAACAAGTTCAAGAGTCGAAGCGGTTGGATGAGAAGTGGATTGTAAGCAGATCACGCCTTGCGTAAAATGATGATACTAATTCTTCCTAGATACGACAGCGTTAGCCAGATATTATCTTGTCGTGGTACCACGATGAGCATGGTTAGCCAACAAAGTTCTCTCCGGAGCAACATCAAGTTATCTGCAGGCGCGGCACGACAAATGGAGGTCGAATCGATGATCACTGCCTCTGAGATCTATCGCTATCATCAGGCTACCCAGGAGAGTCTGAACATATCCACGAGCCTGACACATCTCATCCCGCCTTGCATGGCACTGGACCTCCACGTTGACGCAGCGATCAGGATAGAGGCAGCTAACTCGCTCTGGGACTACGGAGAAATGAGTACCTCGATCCGTATGCTTCAAGGCATTGACACGAATTCTACACTCGAGAAGCAGACCATCCCAGTTAGTCGGTCAGATCTACTCTCCAAGATTGGGTACCAGGTCTCTGTCGCTCGCCTCGAGAAGCCGCATGACATACAAAAGAAGTACCTAGAGCCCGCGCTGAAAGAACTCAAGGGCAAGGGTCAAGGACGCGAAGCAGGCTTAGTCTTCCATCAGTTCGCCATGTTTTGCGACCAACAACTACAGGATCCAGACGGGCTCGAAGACTTGACAAGACTTCAGAGCCTTAAGCAGGCCAAGAGTGATGAAGTGACCGAACTGAAGTCCTTGATATCAAGCACAAGAGATACTCAACTCAAGACTCGATACTCGCATGTCCTGAACAAGGAGAAGCAGTGGCTTGATCTTGACGAGCAAGAACTTCGCCGTGTTGAGCAAACTCGTAGGGAGTTTGTACGCTTGAGTCTCGAGAACTATCTACTATCTCTCATTGCTTCTGACGAGCACAACAATGATGCCCTACGGTTCACGGCTCTCTGGCTTGAGCGATCGGAAGAAGATGCAACCAACAAAGCGGTGACACGGCATCTCTCACAAGTACCTACCAGAAAGTTTGCCACCCTCACTAACCAACTGACATCGAGACTTCAAGACCACGATACCACGTTCCAGAAGCTGCTACTGGAGCTGGTCTATAACATCTGCGTGGACCATCCCTACCATAGCATGTACCAGATTTGGTCAGGTACCAAGGCAAAAGCTCAACAAAAGGATGGAGTTGCGGTCCAACGTGTCCGGGCGACAGACCGAGTAGCTAAGCGACTCGCCGAGACACAATCTGTGGCCAATATCTGGCTCTCTATCGACAAGACAAGCAAATACTACCATGCCCTTGCTATGGACCGCAATCCGAACAAGTACAAATCGGGAGCTAAGGTTGCTTTGAGGGACTCGACTCCAGGTCACAATCTTGTCAACTGTCTGGCGAAGTACCGAATTCCCTCTCCGACCATGCACATTGAGCTTTCAGCGACCAAGGATTACTCAAGAGTGCCCATCATTTCCAAGCTGGAGCCGATCATGACTATCGCCTCCGGTGTCAGCGCACCCAAAATCATCACAGCTCTGGGAAGTGACGGCGTGCGCTACAAGCAGCTTGTCAAGGGCGGCCATGATGATCTTCGACAGGACGCAATCATGGAACAAGTTTTCTCGGCCGTATCTTCTCTGTTGAAACTTCACAGGACGACTCAGCAGCGCAGTCTGGGCATCAGAACGTACAAAGTGCTACCACTCACGGCTTCCTCCGGTTTGATCGAATTCGTGCCAAACACCATTCCCCTGCACGAGTTTCTCATGCCCGCCCACGAAAGATACTACCCAAGAGACTTGAAGGGCTCCCAATGCCGTAAAGAGATCTTTGGGGTCCAAAGCCGGACGGTGGAAACCCGAATCGGCACCTATCGCAAGGTCACCGAGAGGTTTCACCCAGTCATGAGATATTTCTTCATGGAGCACTTTATGGACCCCGATGAGTGGTTTGTCAAGCGGCTGGCGTACACGCGGAGCACTGCAGCCATTTCGATGCTAGGCCATGTCCTCGGTCTCGGCGATCGCCACGGCCACAACATTCTTTTGGACCATAAAACAGGCGAAGTGGTTCATATTGACTTGGGCGTGGCCTTTGAGGCCGGGCGTATCCTACCAGTGCCTGAGCTGGTGCCCTTCCGACTGACCAGAGATATCGTAGACGGAATGGGCATCACCAAGACGGAGGGAGTCTTCAGAAGATGCTGCGAGTTCACGTTGGACGCGCTGCGAGAAGAGCAATACTCTATCATGACAATCCTGGACGTGTTGCGTTACGATCCCCTCTACACTTGGTCTATCTCGCCGCTGCGGCTCGCAAAGCTCCAGAAGGCACGACACAACGACGATGGAGTGACAGAAGATGAACAGAGCGAGGCAGAGACGAAGAAAGGCGGGAAAGCCGCGGGTCATGTCAACGAGCCGTCTGAGGCTGACCGTGCCCTGGAGATTGTGAGGAAAAAGCTCTCCAAGACTCTGAGCGTGACAGCCACGGTCAATGATTTGATCAACCAGGCGACAGACGAGCGCAATTTGGCAGTTTTATATTCGGGTAAGTATGCACCCTTGGTATGTCTGATATCGAATCATGAACTAATGAGCTCTAGGCTGGGCGGCGTATGCTTGAATGGGTTTCTCGTAATAATGGGTTATCTCGGTTGATACAAGAGCTGGCTTCGGTCATGAAATCGTATATATAGTTAGATACCCCAGTTAGTGTTGGATATAGCAAGTTGCTTTGTCATTTTGTGAAGCCCTTGCGACTAATCCACGATGATCGGGGCTCGACAAGAGACATCGTGGTTAGTTAGATGCTTGATAAGTAAACAAAGAGATAGAGGAGGGGAGGCCTTGAGGTCCAAAGGTATAAATGACGTACCTAGCTATGTGGGTCTATCGCCCCACCTCCTAGGTCCACCTACACCGGGTGGGTACACTGTTGAACGCCCATATCATCAAACAGCCGTGGCTCCAACGCCGTTCTACGTTAGACACGGGGTTGCGCTTTGTAGCCACGGAGAGCTATCCTTATCAGGTTAGAGGCGTTGAGCTACGCCATCTGCATCTTCGGACCCTCAACCGTGGGGATCGATTACAGCTCTACCACGGATGTTCCAGGCCTCCCTCATCGCCTTGAACGCCCCATGCAACCCGTGCCAGCCGAATCAATATCTCCTTCCCGGCGCAGGCCGCGGCTCGACTCTTCTTCATCTGCGTCTTCACCTGTGGCTGCCCCAAAGCGGCAGCGCTTCGAGACAGTCGCTATGACGAGCGCCAAAGCTCGGGGCAAGCTCCCCGAGGTCGTTGACCTGACCCAGTCGCCCTCGGCGTTCAAGCCGTATTCCGGGGCCAAGAAGCTGGTAATAAAGAATCTGCGAGCACCGAGGAGTCGTGATGCGCAGGTGGCTGAGTACTACGCCCGGACTGAGGAGGAGCTTGAGAGCGCTTTGGGGGCCATATTTGCTGGAAAGACACCCGATGTTCCTCTGGAGAGGCTGTACAGAGGTGTGGAGGACGTTTGCCGGAAGGGAGACCCAGGTAAGGTGTATCGAATGCTCAAGGAGAGGATCGAGGCGCATCTGCAACGGGTTGTCCTTGCAAGGATTCAGCGGAATGGCGGCATTTCCAATCTGGATACTCTCAAGAGCGTACTGGCAGAGTGGAAGACGTGGAATGCTCAGACGGTATGTCTATCAGCCGTGTCTCTGCCATCACTTTTGAACTAACTAGGTGCTAGATATTGATTCGATCAACATTTAGTTTCCTCGACCGAACACACTTATTACGAGAGAACCTCCCATCAATTAACGACATGGCCATTAGCCAGTTTCGACGAATGGCCTTCCCCTCACAAGCTGCCGGGTACGAGGGATCTCCCGGGAGCAAGACGGTCGCTGGCATGTGCGAGTTAGTTGAATACGACCGAAGAGACAACGAGCGGATGGACGCAGCCCTACTCAAAGATTCCATCATGATGCTTTACGTTCTCGGCGTGTACGTCAAGCAGTTTGAGCCAATCTTCTTACAGCATTCCGACGCATACTTGAAGGAGTTTGGTGAGGCTTGGAGCACTTCTAGTCTGAAGGACTACATTTTAGTCTGCAAGAAGCTCCTTAACAAGGAGCACTACCGCTGCATCGCTTTCAACTTCGACAGCACCACCGAGAAGCAGCTGATGGATTCTGCCCATTCACACTTGATTGACAACTACTCAGAGAAGCTGCTGAACGGCGGTAACCTGGCAAAACTACTATCTGATAGGGAAGTCGAGTCAATGAAGGCATTGTACGATTTGCTTCGACTATCAGGTATCCAAAAGAGGATGAAGGCACCTTGGGGCGACTACATCAGGACAACGGGAGCAGCGATCGTAAGCGACAAAGATCGGGGTGACGAGATGGTCCTACGACTGTTAGAGCTACGCCGCTCCCTCGACCTAATGATTCGTGACGCCTTTGCCAAAGACGAAGACTTTCTCTGGGGAATGAGGGAAGCTTTTGGAAAATTTATGAACGATCGAAAGGTTGCCGCCTGCTGGAACACAGGAACGTCCAAGATTGGCGAGATGACAGCAAAGTATATCGATATGCTCTTACGAGGTGGACTGAAATCATTACCGAAGGAGCTCTTGTCAGACCTCAAAGACCGGGCGACGGCAGAAAAGGAAGGGCAAGCCAGCACCG
This sequence comes from Fusarium staphyleae, assembly GCA_017140175.1. Taxonomy (NCBI): domain Eukaryota; kingdom Fungi; phylum Ascomycota; class Sordariomycetes; order Hypocreales; family Nectriaceae; genus Fusarium; species Fusarium staphyleae. The sequence continues at coordinate 34,575 of JADDON010000213.1, forward strand.
GCGATGAGGACGCCGAGCTCGATCGGCAGCTCGATCAAGCGCTTGAGCTTTTCCGATTTATCGAAGGCAAGGATGCTTTTGAGGCCTTTTACAAGAAGGATCTGGCTCGGAGGTTGTTGATGGGACGAAGCGCAAGCCAGGATGCTGAGCGAAACATGCTCACAAAGCTCCGAGGTGAATGCGGCTCGAACTTTACGCACAACCTCGAGCAGATGTTCAAGGATCAGGAGCTTGCCAAGGATGAGATGGAGTCGTACAAGCAGTGGTGCCAAGGCAGTGCCGAGCGAAGAACTCCTTTAGACCTCCAGGTCATGATCTTATCAGCCGCCGCTTGGCCGACTTATCCTGACGTCCGTCTGAATCTGCCCGACGAGGTTGCCACCCAGATTGAGCGTTTCGACAAGTATTATAAGAACAAGCACACGGGCCGAGTCCTGACATGGAAGCATTCACTAGCCCATTGCGCGATCAAGGCTACGTTCCCTAAGGGACCCAAGGAGCTTCTTGTATCAGCATATCAGGCGGTTGTGCTCATGCTGTTCAATACCGTACCGGCCGACGGATTCCTCGCCTACGAGCAGATTGCCACGGGCACTGGCCTTCAAGGCGGCGATCTTGACCGGACATTGCAATCGCTCGCATGTGGCAAAGCGCGAGTGCTTGTGAAGCATCCCAAGGGCCGCGATGTCAAGCCTACGGATACTTTCACTTTCAATAAGACATTTGCGGACCCCAAATATCGTGTCAAGATCAACCAGATCCAGCTGAAAGAGACCAAGGAAGAGAACAAGGCGACGCACGAGAGGATCGCCCAAGATCGACGGTTCGAGACGCAAGCTGCTATTGTCAGGATTATGAAAAGCCGCAGGTCGATGGGACATGCCGAACTGGTGGCGGAGGTGATCAATTTGACGAAAAAGAGAGGCAGCGTAGAGCCTGCCGCCATCAAGAAGGAGATTGAAAGGTGAGTAACGCCGTATCCAACTGGGGACCTGACGATTGCTAACTATGGACCAGTCTTATTGAGAAAGACTACATTGAGAGAGAGGGCAACTTATATGTATATCTTGCTTGAGACTTGGTGGAAGGCGGTTGTAGATGAGAGCGGGCTACAAGTCCCAGTGATGAGCATGATGATAAGGACGATTTGGAAACAGCCGTAGAAATCACTCCTAGCTGTAGTCACAGAGGCACGAGACGTCTAAGCATACAAAAAGAATGTACATGTCTTGGAGGAGCAGAACCAGCCTGTGAATTGAATGCCATGTCTTGACGTCTCATGAAAAGGGGCAAACAGACCAAAACAAAGCAAGCGAAAGTTCCATGGGGGACGAGTTAAGGTAAAGTAAGTCTTTGCGACTGAGCTATTTGGCTGAAAGGGTGTCGAATTGTCTTGATATATAGGTAGGGATACTTCATGGTGGTGATGCTGTTGGTAATTGGCGGGTTTGTTATTTACAGCTTCATATCACATCTCCAAGCCAGTTTTATCAGTTGCGCAATCAAGCACAGCCTTAAATGTCCTGATCAGGGCATAAAAGGTCCAAGGATAAGATGCCCGGAAGTTGGTTCGACTAGGTGAGGCATACATGTTGTCCTTTTCAGCTACCATGGCTCTAACTAACTTCAATAGTACAAAAACCCCCCGCCCAGGAAAGTCTTCACCAAGTGATAGACAAGTTCTCAATCATGACCGCGGCACTCTTCGGAACCGAGTGATCTTTGAGCCATCGCTAAGTTCCTGGTAGATCCGCTCATGTCTGTAGCGGAAGATGAGAGGCGCAAGAACAAATCGGCCGGCATAATAAATGATTCCCAGCGACATGATGGCGAGCGAGACGAATGGAGAGAGCCAGTAGGGCAGCGAAGTGTTGCCCTTGCCACCGGGAGGTCGGATAAAGGGCATAATGATGAGGAACTGTGGATCATGTTAGTATCTCGCCCCTTGACTGTGCGTGAGGGTTGCAATGAGACTTACAAAGTTGGCGGCGATATAGTAAGCAATGATTACCCACGGTGTAGTAAAAGGCGACTTCCAGTTCTCGCTCGGGGTGAGGCGCATCTTGATCAAGCCAACGGTGATGGCGGCAAACATGACGGTCGCTGGGTAAGAAGACAAGCTGACGATGAAGTTGAAGGCATCACCGGCCGGAGGAGCGCAGACGAAGAGGATTGTGACACCGAGATGGAGAGCGAGAGCCGTGATGGGGGTCTTGAAAGGCCTGTTCTCCATGAAAAAGTTGGAGAACGGAAGTACACCGTCCTTTGCCAGTTCTTGGATGATACGAGCTGCCAATAATCAGTATGCGATGCAAGAGTTGGATCGTCATGACTCAGTATCAAACTTACGGACAGTGAAGGCAACTCCGAGCAGATGACCGAGGGCTGAGAGGGCAACGAGGGCAGGGAGGGCCTTGACGGCTGCGGTATCGCCAAACATATTCCGGAACAGACTGGCTGCAACAGTGACCTCGGCCTCTCGGAACTCCTGCTTGGAGACAGCAGCGAACTGTTGCATGGTCAGCGTCAGTGACGGGCATGTTAAGGGATAGAGTCAAGAGAGAGTCTCACGTATGCAATGTTGGCGAGGATGTAGAGAAGGCTGACGGTTCCCATAGAAAGAGGAAGTGCTATCTTGAGGGTTTTGCGCGGGTTGTGGACTTCGGATAGTACCTGAGGATCTGTCAGCATGGATCACAGAGGGGAAAGGACATGGCATAGCAGACTCACGGCATTGATGTTGTCATAACCTCCAAAGGCAAAGATGACCTGGAGAATGGCAGTGCCGATCTCGTAGCCGTTGCTGGACGTGCCTGCAAAGCCGTTTGTGAAGTTGTGAGGCTTGTCCACCTTGAGGTGACCGCCAAGGGCGGCAAAGCCACAGCAGACGATGAAGAAGAGAACGAAGAGCTTGACGACGGAGAGGATGTCTGATATCCATCTTCCAATCCGGGGCGTCACCGCGTGGACTCCGCAGGAAAAGGTTGCTCCGGCAATGGCCACGCCGCGGAGCTTCCACGTCGTCGATTCTTCTCCGGCAGCCACAAGGAGATATGAGGAAAAGGTGATGGCGTTACTAGCCGAGACCTCTATATCGACGGTCAGTATCATCAACCCATCTGAGGTTCCGAGAATCAAGCTTACGTAGAAACACGCAGAAGAAGATGTATATACATGTCTGCATCAGCCGGGGGTGGTAGGACCGCTCGAGATAGTTCTTGATACCGCCAGATCGCGGGATCGCGGCGCCAAACTCGAGCATGACAAAGACACCGCAGGTAGCAACAGATGCACCAATAACCCAGCACATGAGGGACATGCCCACGCTGCCAGAGAGCTTGAAGATGCCGCTTGGGGTTGAGAAGATACTGTGCAGCAGAGCAGCGATTAGCAGGCTGTTGAAGGAATACTTTCAAGATATGCGTACCCAGCACCAATCATCTTGTTGACAATGAGAGACGCAGCACCAAACACCCCGATAGACCGCTCCTGTAAGACATGGGACTCGTTGACGCCCAGCGTAGTCGTCTTCTCCGTCTCTTCGCTCTGCTCGGCAGAGGAGCGCACAGCCGGCGCGACTAAACAGGAGCAAGTTAGATATGCATGGTTTATGGAGCGAGATGTCAAGACATGCCTTCAATGGTATCTTCCTTTCCGGACATTTTGGGCTGCGTCTGAAGCTATTCGCAGACGTGGAGAGGACCCGGAGATCGGATGTACAGCAACGGATTGTCCAACTCACAACATGGCAACCTGCTAATCATTATATACTCGTGAAAATCTCAAACTAACATCCAGACATTTTTCCATCTATCTCTCCGTCATTGGCCGCCTTGTACTGCCGACTCGTTCCAAGCACGTAATCGGCGAGTTGTGATGTCGTGCTGCTAGGGGCGAGTAACACGGACACTCCCGTAGCCTCAGTCGGGTGTAAGCCGAGACTCACCCCGTTTGCTTTCATGGGTACGAGTGGATTTGATGGTGAATAGAAACCCACATCTGGCTCCTAGGCGGTGGGTTCTTATAAAATAGTAGAGGTTTCATAGTTTCCCTTAGTCAGTCGTCGAGGGTGAGAGTTGAAGTCGTGATAGGCGCTAAGGATTCGTGATGCGATATATACCGGGCATCCCACCGGGGGGCCCTTATTATCAACCCGCAACAGATAGAATGTGTATAATTTCTCGGCAAGTCGCATCCGAGACTGTCGACTATGCTGTCTAGTAGAGCCCGTCCTCGGGCAAATATCATGCTTCAACTCCCCGACGTCAAACCCTCCAAGGACAAGCCCAACCCCCCCGGTCGAATAAGCTTAGACGTACGGTAGTAGTAGTATACTCCCAGACTCCGTAGCTGGCCTCTCCCTTCTCGCCTCCTAGCATCACGCCATCAGCACTTTGCGATCCGAGCCGCCGCCATGACGATTGACTTTGTGCCTTTCCAGGTTCCAGGAGCTAGGACCTACTACGGCGAGGCCTTTCCCTACGGGCTCGAGGTTCGCGGCGACGCCAACGAGACCGCGCCCCCTGTCTCAGAGTCTGCGGTAGCTCTGCGACAACTTGCAGAGTCTGGAAAGGTCCAGGAGCTGCTGAATCGCCACGGCGCCGTGTTGTTTCGTGGTTTTGGCCATCCTTCAGCCCAGACCTTCTCGGACCTGATCTGCGCGGCCGAGGAGGGACGAGGCTATCACCCCTTTGAACAGATTGGTCTGGCTGGGAAACGTACTCAGGCTGCCAAGAACATCTGGACGGCGAACGAAGGGTCCCCGTTGACTCGCTTCTATCAGCATAATGAGGTTGGTTTGTCAAAGCAGTCGCATCGATAGGTGGCCGTGAGAGCTAACAAGGATTGTCAGTATTCACGATATACGCGATTTCCCTCCAACATCCACTTCTACTGCGCCAAAAGGGCACCAAAAGGTTGTTAGCATCCGTTGTATCACCTGCTCTCAAGCAATATCGTTGTGCTGCTAACAGGATCGACCGACTTGTAGGAGGCGCGTCGCCCATAGCACACAGCGCCAATGTCTTTGAAAAGGTCAAGGCCGAGATCCCAGAGTTAGTTGACGAGATCCACAAGCGAGGCCTGGGCATGAAGATGATCTTCAGAGCTCCCGGAAAGGAGAGCAAGGTCAACTCGTTCAACTGGGCTGGCAAGTTCAGCTTTGGACAGGAACTGGTCCCCGGCGACGACGAGGCGACGACCAGGCAAAAGGTTGAGAAGCAGGTTCAACGACTGACCTCGGATTTCAAGTGGAACGAGGATGGAAGTCTTGAGCTGACGCAGCATATCCCCGGTGAGCCGTCTTTCGTCACTGGTAGAGGGTTTACATGCTGATCGATATCACCAGGCCTCCGAAGAGCGCCCTCGACAGGCAGGCCTGTATGGTTCAATGGCCTTGTTGGCCGGCATGGAATTACTCGAGATATCGGTGCTCTTGACCCTCCCTATGTGGGACGCGATGGCATGACCTGTAAGTATCGCGCCTTGAGTTTGTGTCTGCAACTGACAGATCTGTTAGACCTGCCTTGCGTCTATGGCGATGACACCCCGATTCCTCGAGAGTACATGGACAAGTTGATAGATGTCATTGACAAGGAAGAGATTAATGTCATGATGGAGGACGGAGATCTTCTCCTGGTTGATAACTACCAGGTCTCGCACGGCCGAGAGCCTTGGGAGGGCGATAGGCAAATCTTGGTCTCGATGTGGGAGGGACCTACACCCATCAGTGCTTACTAACGTTAGTTAGACCAAAGTCCTGGTATCAACAGACAAACTGATATGGCTGTATGATCCTGCCTCGTCCCAAGCCCTCTCACAAGGCGACCGCGAGGCATCCATTCGGCCGCCCGGTAGACGTTGGCGTATGCTATACTGCTCCGACGGTGAGTTGACCGCCCTCACACAGAGAAAAAGCCCGGCTCAGTACAACCCCAGGTTGCCAAGCCATTCATCAGTTGCCCGGGCATCGCCCGCCGACAGCGGGAGCGAGGGAAGCTGTCAGTCACAGAGTAGAAGATGAGTTAGTAGAGAGTGTGTGAGTGTGTGTTGTGGTGTGGGAGGGAGGGCGTACGAGAGGAG